>OY740785.1:11206826-11329723 GCA_963514005.1 Raja brachyura
GATTAGAAAAAGTTTAGGAAATAAGAATTCAGAGTTTAGAATTTTTAAAGTATTTATAAGGTAAATGAGATGAGTGCTTCTAATGGTGGAGAGACATCATACCAAAATGATAAGGACCTGGAAGACCCATGTTCATATTGAGCTATAGCTCTCTTAAATACTGATCAGAAAATATTAACTAAAATCCTAGCACAAAGATTAAGCTCAGTGATTAATAAATTAATACACCCTGACCAAACAGGATTTATCCCAAAATGTTACTCTTCTTATAACCTGAGACGATTATTCAATATTATATACTCAAAGAGAATTATTAATGCAGATTTAGCAATTATTTTGTTAGGTGCTGAGAAAGCATTTGATCAGGTGGAATGGCCCTATTTATTTTCGGTGATGGAAAAATTTCAATTGGGCAAGACGTTTAGTACATGGGTAAAACTTTTATATACTAATCCAACAGCTGGAATATTAACAAACCAAATGTTATCAACTAAATTTAACTTATCTAGAGGTTGTAGACAAGGATGCCCGTTATCCCTGTTATTATTCGCACTCGCAATTGAGCCACTAGCAGAAAGTGTTAGGGCCCATCCTGAAATATATGAGTATAGCACTAAAGACACTGAGAATAAAATCTCTTTATATGCAAACGATGTATTAATCTACATTACAAAACCTGAAATTACTATTCCAAACCTATTAAATTTAATAACTCAATTTGGTTTGTTCTCAGGATACAGAATTAATTGGAATAAAACAAAATCATGCCAATCATGGAAATCAATCCACATGCATTACAACAATCCCCCTTTAAAATAGTTGAAGAAAAAAAAAAAATCTAGGAATTGATGTAACTAAGCCATATACTTCTTTATTTAAATTAAACTTTCCTCCTTTACTGAACAAATTGCATAAGAATATTCAATATTGGAAAACATTACCTATCTCAATGTTTGGTAGAATTAATGCCATAAAAAAGATTTTTCTTCCGCAATTATTGTACCTCTTTCAATCAATCCCGATGTATCTTCCTAAATTTTTTTTTAAAAAGGTGGATTCCATAGTCACTAATTTTATCTGGGATTATAAGAATCACAGAATAAACAAAAAACATTTATGTAAATCAAAAACAAATGGAGGTTTAGCTTCACCGAATTTCATGCTTTATTTCTGGGCAGTTAACATTAAAAACATGAACTTCTGGTTGAAAGAAATGGACCAGCAACCAGACTGGTTAAAAATAGACAAGGAAGACTGCTTACCCTTTGAAATTGGTTCGATTCTGTTTGCTACCACTAAATTGAACAAAAAAACCTATAATAAACAGTGGTACACGAATTTGGAAACTATTAAAAAATACTTTAAAATTGGATAATCTATCACTCTTTCTTCCCATTGTAAACAACCCTGCATTTAAACCTTCAATGTTGGATAAAGGTTTTTTACAATGGAAAAATCACGGAATTAAAAAGATGGGTCACCTCTATAGGAAAGGTAAATTAATTTCATTTCAGGAGTTACAACAAACTTACGGACTCCACTCAAATTACTATTTCAGATATTTACAATTTAGAGATTATGCTAAATCAAATACACAGGATTACAGAACTAGAGATCTTGAACTTGATGAATGTTTGAATAAACACCCTAATACAAAATTAATATCTCATATCTACAATATCCTATTAGACAGTGAGGCTCCACCTATGGAAATATATAGGCAAACATGGGAAAATGAACTAGGCCAACCAATAATGAAAGATATTTGGGACGAAAGCTTACAACATATACATCAATGCTCGTTAAATGCCAGACACTCTTTAATACAATTTACACAGTATTACATAGGTGTGGTGGCTCCCAAGGGTCTGGCCATCCTAACTGTCAAACCCCTCGGCACGGGAATGGTTCAGTCGAGAGGCGGCCTTTAACCAGAGGGATTAAAGGCAAGGGTTTTGGGTGCCATCTTTCTCTTGTGGACTTCCTTACGACCTGGAAGGACATAATAAAAAACACTTCCTAATATACCTGGCTTCTCGCTTTGATTTCGGGATCGCACCCCACATAGGTTTCATTACTCAAAAATGAAATTAAATAGAATCTTTCCACATATATCTCCTATCTGTGAAAAATGTCAGCATTTAGAGGCTAACTTCACTCACACATTTGTAAATTGTATAAAAATTTAAAACTTTTGGATGGAAATTTTAAAGATAATTTCGGTAGTTGTCAACACCCAACTGGATCCCGACTCAAAACTAATAATATTAGGAATATCAGGACAAAGTCTAACACTTACTACAAGCCAAAGAAACGTTATCAACTATAGTATAATAATTGGGGAAAAATTAATATTAACATTTTGGAAAGGTCCTATAACCCCCACAATTAAAATGTGGATTATGGAAATGCCAGAGACCATTTGGAAAGAATCAGACTTGTCTGAATGAACAAACAAGAACTTTTAATCAGAATATGGTCTCCATTTATTGACTATTTGAAGGGGCGAACTGGTTCGGCACAATAACCTGACCGAAGCTTGAATCAAGGATTAGATGAAAAGTTATACTTTATAATTTACGAACCTAACTCCAATGATGTATTCTTAGTAAATTCTTCTTTATCATGCTTTTATTTTTTTTTTTTTTCTTTCCTTATTATTTTCTATCTAAAAAAAATATATATATATGGAAGCAGAGTTATTAAATAATTGATAATATTGATAATATGACTGTTATACATGAAATGGTCTTATTATGTACTTGCTTCTAATAAAAAAAATAAACAAAAAAAACGTATGATGAGCGTTTGACAGCACTGGGTCTGTACTCACTGGAGTTTAAAAGAATGAGGGGGAGACCTCATTGAAACGTACCGAATAGTGAAAGGCTTGGATAGAGTGGATTTGGAGAGGATGTTTCCACTAGTGGGAGAGTCTAGGACTAGAGGTCATAGCCTCAGAATTAAAGGACGATCCTGTAGGAAGGAGATGAGAAGGAATTTATTTAGTCAGAGGGTGGTGAATCTGTGGAATTCTTTGCCACAGAAGGCTGTGGAGGCCAAGTCAATGGATATTTTTTAAGCGGAGATAGATTCTTGATTAGTATGGGTGTCAGGGGTTATGGGGAGAAGGCAGGAGAATGGGGTTAGGAGGGAGAGATAGATCAGCCATGATTGAATGGTGGAGTAGACTTGATGGGACGAATGGCCTAATTCTGCTCCTATTACTTATTACCTTATTGGATTAAATAACTTGTCATGTGAAGAGTTGCAGGGACATGAGGGGCTGAAATTAATTGTGATCCAAAAGATTCTTGGGTTAAAATTTCTAACTTTAAAAAAAAAAATTTCATCTACCAGGAAGTTTCTGTGGAGACCATTGTACAATCGACTGGCTTATCCCCAGTTCTGATCAGACATGCGTTAGAACCTCTGATTGGAGAAAATCATATCCTCATTCAACAGGACATTGATCAAGATCGTCTGAAAGGTAAAACTATAATTCCTACTCGCTATATAGGGATTAATCTACCATGATGTTCCCATATTGCAGAATATGTTGGGTTTTTATGTGAAATATATTTTAAAGTTTCAAGTAACAGGATTGATGATAGTGGTAGAGTAGATTTCTTTTTTCCCCCAGCAAGTTGCGGGTGTACAGGGTAATCGGGCAAAGGGAAATGAAGATTGATGGAATTGCTTACCTGGGAACCGACGTAGATCTGATGCGCCAAATGGCCTCCTGTGTCAAAATAATTATGTATGTCCAATCAAGACCTGAAACCCTTGGGATGTGTGGGATGTAGCAAAGGAAATGTTGCTGGTGGTGCTAACCCTTTTCTATATTTGTACTCTTCAGGGGTCTTGAGGTTAAACGATGAGGTGTTGGCCAGAGGATCAGCAAAGAAAGAGCATTACTCACTGCTGCCAGAGCAAACTTATTTAAATGTGGACGAAGATGCCGCTGGCACATTGGAACGCAAGAGGAACATTATCTATTGCATGATTATTCAGATTATGAAATCGGAGAAAGAGCTTCATATTGATAATCTTGTCTTCAAGGTAATTATTCTGAAAGGAAAAGAATGCTGGAAAAAGTCAATGGGTCAGGCAGAACATGTGGGAAGAGAAACAGAGTGAATGGTTGAGGTTAGATAGATATAGATATAACAACGGGACGATGGACACAAAATGCTGGAGTAACTCAGCAAGACAGGTAGTAGCTCTGGAGAGAAGGAAATGGTGACGTTTCAGGTTGAGACTTCAGGTCTCAAACTGAAACATCACCTATTCATTTTCTCAAGAGATGCTGCCTGTCTCGCTAAGTTACTCCAGTATTGTATGTCTATCTTCGGTTGAAACCAGAATCTGCAGTTCCTTCCTACGTATAACAAAGGGAATATCTCTCGTAGGGTTGCCCTGGGGATATTCTACCGATGACTAGTTGATTATTGAGGGAAGTTGGGGAGAAAATAAAGAAAGGGACATATAACTGTAAATGGCTTGATTGTAATCATGTATAGTCTTTCCGCTGACTGGATAGCACGCAACAAAAGCTTTTCGCTGTATGTCGATACACGTAACAATAATCTAAACTGAAACTGATAAAAGGTTTGTACTTTAGGTCACCTGCATCAAATGCCCAGCACTTTAGGCAGTACCAATGGAGAAAGAAAAACTGAGCTAAAATGAATAATCTTAGCAGAACTAGCCAGTTCAGACATAATAGAAATGCATTACCTGAAATTATTAAAATGGGTATTGAATTCCAAAGACTGCAAATCCACTTGGTTCCTCCAGTAGGTATGGGAGCTTGCCTGTGCTCAAATTACCGGTCTTTTAGTGGAATATGTGGATCAACTTTTGTTTCAGTCTATCTGAAGCCTTTCCTTCAATTCTTCCTGTTGTCAGCTATTGTATTGGCACTGCATACTGCACGTGTAGAATTCCAAAAAGTTATTAATTTTGCTGCTGATTTGACGTGGACCATCTTCCCTTTCAGGATTTCTCAGAGGATTGCTCAGTGATAAACATGCATTACAAAAGACACAAAGTGCTGAAGTAACACAGGCGTTGTGCCTTTTTTATAAACCAGCATCTGTAGTTCCATTACAAGCCCACAGATTTGAACAATTTCTTCTTGCCCTACTTTGTAAGGAATCCACTCCATTCTCACAGTTTCTCTATCTTTGGTATATCTGGTCAAATGATGAGATTTTCCATCCCTCTTAACCAGGGGTCTCCAAACTATGGCCACATCCAGCCCGCCACGATATTTTATCCGGCCCGCAGCAAGCTCTCAACACGTTGCATGCAGCGGGCTATTTAGTGGGTTCTCTGCGAACGAGATAAAACAGCGCCCCCACTTGCCCCACCCCTCCCGTCTTTACTTGACGGGCGTCAAAATCATTTTCCCCCTTCAGGGACCTGACAGCTTGGGTGGGGGGGCGAGCGTCCCTGGAGCCGAGGGAGAGGGAGGGAGATGCCGAGGGAACCCAGCGCAGTGATTTCTGCCACCTACAGTAAACGTCCACGACCAAACACTCCAATGGCTCCTGTATTCCAGCACATGCTGCATATTTTGTTGTTTCACTGGGTTGATTCTTCATTCGGCGTACGTCTGGTGTTATACCTGACATGATGCCCTCTTGCACTCTTCATTGTCTTAGAGAAAAGTGACCATGGGATTGTAGATATATGATGATACCATGAACTATAAAAAGTGGTGCACCACCATCATCTTTAGTTTAGAGATACAGTGCGAAACAGGCCCTTTGGCCTTCTGAGTCTGCACTGACTAGTGATCCCTGCACATTAACACTATCCTACACACGCTAGGGACAATTTACATTTATAGAAATCCAATTAACCTATAAACCTGTATGTCTTTTGAGTGTGGGAGGAAACCGAAGATCTCGGAGAAAACCCACGCGGTCACGGTGAGAACGTACAAACTCCGTACAGACAGTACCCGTAGTCTGACTCGACCCCGGGTCTCCGGTGTTGAAAGTGTTGTAAGGCACTAGCTCTACTGCTGCGCCACCGTGCCGCCCTAATATATCTATTTCTTAATCCCCTACTCACCCCAATATTTTACCTTGGTTCTCGCTCACATTTTCCTTGAAATGAAATAACCTCCCAATCTTTAACCAAAATGTAAAGCTTTCCCAATAAACTTGAGTATTGCTGATGTTTTAAACTTGGCAGACAACTGTTGCGTGTTAATTGTGTGACGCCATTGATAGGCAGAGGCGACAGCTCATAATTTCAGCACAACACATTATGAAGTGTGGAGCAAGTGGTGAATGGTACCTTCCCCAGGGAGACTTGTATTTCGATGTACATCACACACCTTCCATTTTGGAGCAGCAGATGTGTTAGTTTAGACAGGGATTAGCTACCTCAGCTATGGTGTTAGAAAGCACAAGAATGTTGTTATTTACCCAGCATTCTTGAGGGAGTGCTCACTTCCATGAATAGATCCTGCTCCATCGGCATCGATTGTTCTCGACTATCTCACACAGGTAGCTAAGAATTGCATCTGACATTGAGTGTCAGTCAAGCTGGACCAAAATACACATTTTCACCAAACTGGGAATTCTGGCAAAAATCCCACTCCTGGGCTTTCATGCTGTTCCTTGTTTGAATGCAGTTCACTCAATGAAGACCCAAGTTGTACTTTGGATTATTTTTCCCACTGGGCTTCACATTACATTGGACTATTTACTGAACAACTCTGTTAGCAGGGAATTGAATGAACGAGTTCAGCCTTACGAAACATTCAAGAATGAGCCACTAATGGCATGTCTCAGTCAATTGACACAACAATTTATTCAAAATAAATGAACTATTTTAGATAAGTGAGTAGACCTGTAGTTTCAAAGTTATCACTAACATTTGGTCACTGAATCTTTTGCAGGTGATCGACAAGTGTCAGAACCAGGAATTGAATTCAGCGAATAAATTACTTCGCTCTAATTGCAGCAATATGGATGTTCTGTCCTGTATCATGCACCTTCTCAACAAGGGTTACATCCGACGCAACGAGGACAACCCTCACATTCTGGAGTACGTGCTTGAGGATCCAACAACCCCACGAAAAGGGCAGGCACAAATAATGCTTCAAAAACGTGATTCAAAGGCCACGGGAAAAAACAGCAATGATAAAGAGTATCTATCAGTATTTAGGTAACACCAAAATACCAGTGGTCCACATCTACGTATTGATTAATGGCAACTGTGTGACTATGACTACTTGCCTTTTGCACCAAATTGCAACTTTTCTAACAAACTTTCAGAGGGAGAGACAGAGGCAGAGACATTCCGTTTGTTAATGGAGACATTTTATTTTGCAACTAATTGACCAGTCACTGCCAATCACAAGGAAATTGATTTGTGTGCATTTAATTGGTCAATTGTCCAGTCTGATGTAGCCTAGAATAGAGCAGGCAATTTCCATCCAATAACCGAATTAATACCTCGAGATGAAATGTTTTCCATTTCTCACTTGCCAAAAATGTAGTGTGCCAGGTACGCATTGATAGTGTCTTCATCCCTGTAGTACCAAGGGCAAGCCATCATTCTTCATGCATGAGTGGAAACACTGGATATCTTATTTATTCGCCTCCCCATGGAAACTTTGGAGTGATGTTCTCTCTCTTTGCTCACTGAAATCAGCTAATTTGGCACAAACAAAATGACCATGTTACGTACCAATTAAACTCAGCAGAGCTGTTTGGGCAATCTGCTTTTCAAGTTTATAAACTGAGAAGGGCAATTGGTAATATGCATGATCTCTATTGCTTTTTCAGCTCACAGCCCGGTAGATTGCTGAAATAAGCACTAGTTGCAAGGTATGCACAATACAGAGTTGGGGACCTGCTGTGAGTAATTGGTTAGTCCTGACAGTCACCACTACTGTTGGGAGTAAAATTGTATCTGGAAAATTTCACTAAGATGGATTGGATACATGCTTTCAGGAGCTAAAAATAAAATACACAATAACAGGAATGATGTAACTGCTTTATTGAACCTGGTTGCCAAAACTACTTATATTAGCACATAACCAGATTGTACCAGTAATTGGAATTAGATTGTTTCATTTCAACCAGTGATGTAATAAAATGTTCTTTACAAATTTTTGGTCATCAAATTGCCCTCTTGTTTTATTCTATTTTAGTAGTGGCTAAGATTAGATATGATCTCTCTTTCCAGGGCGTTGATTCCAAAGATCCTCACATTTGTTAGAGGTTATGAAGGTTGTGGGTTGGGTGGTGAACTTGGGGAATTACATAATGCACCATTAATTTGCTTTTTGAAACGGGACCAGCCCATGAGCATGATCACGTTTCTTCCTTACAAGTTTTCTATAACTTTGGGCATAATTCTGTGGTACTCCTCAATATCACAGCAGCATTTCATCATGGCGTCGAAGGTTGGGAGACTGTTTTGACCATTGGAGGGCATAATATGATTGGGATTGAGTCACATGTAGTTTCAACAAATGTGTGTTCAGTCTGATTGTGCCCTGTGCTCCATTTCCCTCAGTTTTCCTCTCTTTGTTCTCTTACAGTAATGCCCTGTCTAACTAAAATATTGGTCCAGATAATTTCGGTTGATGTTGGATTTGCAGTTAGGGCTGTTTCTTTTGTCTTTGTGCTGATTGAATATTCCTGATTTTTTTCTGAATATAACTGATTTTTAAAAATAGTTATTGCCCTATCAGAGGGAAAGTATTGGCTGGATCCGTATCCTTGTGCCATTTATAAGATATTAGATCACTCTAGCTTTGTAAACATAAGTTCAAGCAGCCAATCTCCACTATTTAACAGTTTGCTCTGCGCTGTTATCGATGCAAAGGCCAGTATAATATCATCCTTGAGTTGTGATGCCCCAATTTTATTGTAGCCATCCAGGTGGATCTGACCGAGTCTCTATACAGTTGAACTGCTTTTATATTCCAACCCTTGTCATGGAGGATAAATCTGGGTCCCAAATCACTTTACCCATAAACGCTTTCTGGTATCTGCTTTAAAAAAGGTACTCTGACTTATCTTTCGTGAATCCAGACTGAATAACTGGGTAGCACAATGGTGCAGCAAGTAATGCTGCCACCACACAGCTCCAGAGATCTAAGTTTTATCCTGACTGTTAGTGCTATCCATGTGGAGTGGTAACTATCTATGCCCGTGGTAACTATTCCTTAAAATTTCCTTAAAATTTCCCCAGCCGTATTATTTTATAGATAGAAACATAGAAAATAGGTGCAGGGGGAGGCCATTCGCCCCTTCGAGCCAGCACCGCCATGCTTTGCGATCATGGCTGATCGTCCGCTATCAATAACCCGTGCCTGCCTTCTCCCCATGTCCCTTGATTTCACTAGCCCCTAGAGCTCTATCTAACTCTCTCTTAAATCCATCCAGCGATTTGGCCTCCACTGCCCTCTGTGGCAGGGAATTCCACAAATTCACAACTCTCTGGGTGAAAAAGTTTTTTCTCACCTCAGACTTAAATGGCCTCCCCTTTATTCTAAGACTGTGGCCCCTGGTTCTGGACTCACCCAACATTGGGAACATTTTTCCTGCATCTAGCTTGTCAGTCCTTTTATAATTTTGTATGTTTCTATGTTCTTTACAGACCTTTTGTATGTTTCTATGTTCTTTACAGACTACTTGTCACAGTATAACATACAACAAAAACCCTTGTCCTTCATCCTACATACACATCTTGCCTTTATCTTCACGTTAAAGATACTTAGCTTGATCACTTGTAAACTCCATCAGATACATGCCTCACCTGCCCAATCTTTTTGGTTCCCTTGTGCTGTCACAGTAATGCTGTTGTCCTTAGCTGCAAACTCAAATCTTGTCCATTAAAGACTTGCCTGCATCTGTGTCTAGTGGGTCGACAGACTCAATCACTGATGTATGTATTAAAATATTACTTAGTATTCTATCCCTTGCAAGTTTCTCCTGTGAAGCTGAAGCAGTTTCTAGACTTATCCAGTATCCACATGCTAACACTTTTTATTACTGAGCCTAATTAAAGCATTGTTATTTGCCCAATTGAGAACAACTGACAAAAATGCTGGATGAACCTGAAGTTCATTTGATCCATTAGGTTGATCTACTTGATGTTTTAGCTCGGACTCAAATGTAAACCACCTCGGTAAACCACCAGTAATAGTCTCGCAATTGCCCCAAAATCTATACTTGTCAGAGAGAAAGAGAATTTATGAAGCACTTTCATCTCTCAGTGTGCTTCACCAGCAATGGGTTAACAATGTAGTGATGTTGGTTTATTAGCAGTCTGACACCCACACTTCAAATCAAGTTAGCATAAATGGCATTAAACTTTGTGATCAGTTTTAATGGTGGTTAATGATAGTAAAGGAATGGATGTTGAGAACTCCCCTTCCGTCATGCAACCATCTGAGCTTATGGATGGGGCATCAGCTTAGCAACATCTTGCACTTTTTAAAATCCAGCATTGGAATCCATTCTGCTTGTTGTTTGAATAAATGTGGCAGATGGTTTGGGCTCTGCGCAGACCATTCCGTGCTCCTAGGTTAAACTTTTTTTTTTTGGTTTATTCTAAGCTTTGATGGATCACAATGTGCAGAAGAAGGAGCGCTGGAGACCGTGCTCATGTCAATGGGGCGGACCATGAACCAAGAGGAGGTGCAGCAGTTGATAGTCCAGACTGTGCTGCAGGTAGCGGACACACTCAGCATCTCCACCGATGTAGCGCAGCATTTGCTTATTCACAGCAAGTGGAATGTTGACTTGCTGGTCCAGCGATACGCCGAAGATCACGAGGTCCTCTTGGTGATGGCGGGTCTTAAGGTCCGGAACCCACAAACCCCCAGCAGCCCAGACACTCAGTGCCCTGTTTGTCTAAACCTGCTTGCTAATGATAGTGAATCTGCTCCCACCCTCTGTTGCACGCACTACTGCTGTAAGGTGAGTTTTCTTCTTTCCTACTACAGAATCTATCCCCGGTTTGCAGGCCTGTGGCATTTTGGCAGAGAGCTGGGTGAAGGCATAAGGTTTGCAAAGGTTCATTATACCAGTGAGATGAAAGAGAGAGCAACTGGTGGATATGTAACAATGTGTGGGCCTTATGAAGCCTGTGTATTCATGGAAAGGTTGAGCAGGTGAGGCATGTATCTGATGGAGTTTAGAAGAGATGGACTATTTTGATAGTGAATATGGAGGGGATGTTTCCTCGAGTGGCAGAGTCACTTTTATCATTCATTTATGATAGATGAGGCAATTCTAAGTTGCAATGGGAAACAGAGTTTTTGAATAACTTTATGGCAGAGGTAGATAGAAACTTAACTGGCAAGGAGATGAAATGTTGCAACAGGTGGAGGCGTGTCGAATTGAGTTTACAGTCAGATTAGCTGGGGCATGGTGGAGCAAACTCATGATGCTGAGTGGTCTATTCCGTTTCCTAACTCATAGGTTAGTGAGTACAGAACTTCTGATACCTGCAATTAGTACTTGCCATTGATAGTTGGATGTGAATGAAACAGGATGATGACTCAATTTTGGGTTATTGGTTATATTTTTATGTATTATTGATCTTTTTGTGTCCTCAGCCCTGCTGGAGAGAGTATTTAATAACCAGGATTGAACAGAACTTGGTGCAGAATTGTACGTGTCCAATCTCTGACTGTCCCGCACAGCCAACCAACGAGTTTATCTATTCTATCATATGCGATAGTGAGATTGCAGCCAAGGTAAGAAATGAATCTATAATAAGAATGGAGAAATGCGATTCAGATAACATACAATCCAAGCAATCTTGCAATTTCATATTGAGGAAGAAAGAGAAAAACTGACTTTTTATTGGATGCTTTCCAAGAATGAAGGATTTATGGATTATTAATAGCAGTAAGCAAAATGTGAAATGTTCAGTTATTTATTTGTATTTTTGATTGGAAAGTAGCAGCAACATTTGAATTACATGATATATCACTTGGGAACTGCTACTCTTTGATCTGACCCCATAGTTTGCAGTTTCCTGGCGATGGTCCCAATGTTTGGTGTCAGAAGGTGCTGCGAAGAATCTTAGCAAGCAACTGCAGTACACTTCAGAAATGGTGCCATTCAAGCTGCTGTACTTGACAGTGGAAGGGATCCTGAATGTTGGGTTCCTTGAGAGTTATTAGAGCTGCAAACATCTAGACATGGACAGAGTGTTTATTACATTGGCAGTGAAAGGTTTGTGGGAATAAACACAGGAGTTCCATGCCACAATTTATCAATCTCCTGGAAAAAAACTGAATAGATACAGTATATAAGTGGCTGCAGCAACCTATGCTTATAGGGAGGGAGGACAACAGAAACATTCCTCTAAAGGAATCTCAATCAACACTGGGACCTGTCCTGGAGAGTCACTGCAAGCATTGGGATGAGTTCTGGGAAATCCTCCCACCCTGGTATACATCCATCCCTCCCATTACCCCTGTCACCCTGCTTTTTATTCCCTTATATGCTCCTCTCCCAGCTCCCTGTCTTGTATTTCTTCTTCCCCCTGTCCCATTATATCCATATCAATAGACAAGAGGTGCAGGATTAGGTCATTCGGCCCTTCGAGCCAGCATTGCCATTCACTGTGATCATGGCTGATCATCCACAATCAGTACCCCGTTCCTACCTTCTCACCATATCCCCTGACTCTGCTACCTTTAAGAGTTCTATCTAACTCTATTTAGAAAGCATACAGGGAATTGGCCTCAACTGCCTTCTGAGGCAGAGAATTTCACAGATCCACAGCTCGATGGGTGAAAAGGTTTTTCCTCATCTCCGTTCTAAATGGTCTACCCCATATTCTTAAACTGTGACCCCTGGTTCTGCACTCCCCCAACATTGGGAACATGTTTCCTGCCTCAAGAGTGTCCAATCCCTTAATAATCTTATATGTTTCAATAAGATCCCCTCTCATCCTTCTAAATTCCAGAGTATACAAGCCCAGCCGCTGCATTCTATCAACATATGACAATCCCGCCATCCCGGGAATTAACCTCGTGAACCTACGTTGCACTCCCTCAATAGCAAGAATATCCCTCCATCTGGCTCTATATTTCACTCCACTTGTTTCCTTTTCTGACATCCTTTTGTCTTCTTTTCATCTTTAGCCTTTTATTATTATTATTGTTTATAATAATAATAATATACATTATTTCCACCCATCTGCCAATCACCTCCCCCGCCTCCACCTGTCATTTGCCAGGCTTTGCCCTGCCCCCCACCTTGTCCTGATTTCTCTCCCCACTCCATCATCTCAAGAAGGGCCCAGACCTGAAATGTCATCAGAACAGTCCCTCCAGAGATGCTGCCTAACCTGCTGAATTCCCCTAGCACTTTGTGCGTAGCTCATGATTCCAGCATCTGCAATTTCTTGATTAGTCATAGTCATACAGTGTGGAAACTTCCCTGAAGCGACTAACATGCCCATCTACGCTAGTCGCACCTGCCTGTCCATACCATTCTAAGCCTATTCTATGCATGTACCCGTCCAATCTTTTTTAAACGTTGTGATGATACCTTCCTCAACTATCTCCTATGGCAGCTCATTCCATATACTCACCACTCTTTGTGTAAAACAAAAAATGGACTTTTGGATTCCTATTAAATATTTCACTTTCACATTAAACCCATGTCCTCTGGTTCTTGATTCCCGTGCTCTGGGTAAAAAAGCTCTGCATTTACCCTATCTGTTACTCTCACGATTTTGGGCGCTTCTATAAGATTACCCATCAAACTCCTGCACTCCAACGAATAGAGTCCTCACATGCTCAAACGCTCCCTATAGCTCAAGGCCCTGAATCTTGGCAACATCCTTATAAATCTTCTCTGCACCCTTTGACAACTCTCTTCCAAACAGGGTGCCCAAAACTGAACACAGTACTCTAAATGTGGCCTCACCAACGTCTTATATAATTGCAACATGACCTCCCAACCTCTATACAATACCCTGACCGATGAAGGTCAATGTGCCTTTTTGATATTCCTATCTTCCTGCAACGCCACTTTCAAGGAACTGTGTACCTGCACTCCGAGATCCCACTGGTCTACAACACTCCCCAGAGCCCTACCATTCACTGTGTACGTCCTGCCATGTTGACTTTCCAAAATGCAACATCTCACATTTCTCTGTATTAAATTCCATCAACCACTCCTCAGCTCACTTGCCCAACCGATCAAGATCCTATTGCAATTTTTGACAACCATCTTCACTATCTACAATACCACACACTTTTGTGCAAACATGCTAATCATGCCTTCAGTCTGAAAAACAACCAACCACCATCACCCCTCCTTCTTTTCAAGAAGCCATTTTTCTGTCCAGTAGGCTAGCTTTCCTTAGATCTCATGCAATCTAACCTTCCATAGCAGCCTACCATGCAGAACCTTGTCAAATGCCGTGCTGAAATCCACGTCTAAAACGTCTACAGCTCTGCCCTCATCACATCTTCTGTCACATCTTCAAAAACCCTAATCGGATTCGTGAGACATGACCTCCCACATACAAAACCATGCTGACTATTCCCTAATCAGCCCTTGTCCATCTAAATGCATGCATATCTTATCCTTCAGATGCTCTCTGGTTAATTTCTAACCACAGATGTCAGGCTCACTGGCCTGTAGATCCCAGGCTTTTCCTTGCAGCCTTTCTTAAATAGAGGCATTGTGTTTGCCACCATCCAGTCTTCCATCATTTCACCCATATAAATGATGACTCACAAATCTCAGCCAGAGATCTCAGCACTTGCAACCTCTTCGCTAAGCTCCTACAGTTTTCTCGGTAATATCTAATCGAGTCCAGGAGACTTGTCTACCTTCATGCATGTCAGGACCTTCAGCACCTTCTTGACCGTAATACTGACTGCCCTTCAGACACTTCCATTGATGCCCCAGTGTAGAGATAGTGTGAAAACAGGTCTTCGGCCAACTGTAGTAAATACTTATTATCAATATCCCATTCACACTAGTTCCATGTTATCCCACTTTCTCATTCACTCCCTGCACACTTGCAGCAATTTACAGAGGACAATTAACTACAAATCCGCACTGTTTTCAAATTTGGAAGGAAACCGGAACAGTCACATGGAGAATGTGCAAACTCCACACAGACAGCACCCGAGGTCAAGATTGCACCTGGGTCTCTGGCACTGTGAAGGAATAACTCTACCAGCTGTGCCACTGTGCTTCTACCTGTGCTTCACTAATTTTCCCCATAAATTATTTTTCCCACATTCCTATCAAATCTCTTCCCAGATTCTTCAAAACATACAGCAGCATTTAAATTAATTGCACTCGTAGTTTAAAGCAATTTTGAGTGTAATGAGGTCTGGGGTTTATTTTCAGCTGGTGCCCAGCATACGACCCAGCATGTCCATTGTAAAGTATGTTTAAGTTTGAAGATGTGGACTAATTCTCTAATGTCAGCAAACACCTGGAAGACAAAGCAATGTCTAAAATCTGTAGAAAGGGTAGAATTTAGAATGAATTAAATGGCCGTAAATTCAATGCATTGTAGACTGATGCTATCAACCCTGAGATTTCAGACATTAATTTTTATCCTTTTCCTACAGTATTCAAAAACACTACTGCGTGGCTATGTGGAGTGTTGTTCAAACCTGACATGGTGCACCAATCCCCAGGGTTGCGATCAGATCCTGTGTAAGGAGGGGATTGGTAGCATTGGAACCTGTTCCAAGTGCTGCTGGTCCTCTTGCTTCACTTGTAATTTCCCTGAGGTAAGCATGTTTTACTAATGCTCGTTGCCTCCCTAAAATCCAGACAGAGAGTGTGTTGCACTGTGGGATCAAATGCACTTTGATTGGGATGCTAAACTAAAAACTTCAATGAATTCCAAAGATTTCTCTTTAGAGTCTCGGCTACTATTTAACTGTCATATAAAAACTTTGACTGGCTGGGCAGGTTTCTTCATTACATAAACAATTATACTTCAGAAGTGCAAATCCTTGGGACTGCCTTTACAAGTTGGACTGCAGGTGGCTCGGCCTCACCTTCTCAAGGGTAGTTAAGCATGGGAAATAAATACTGGCTTTGTCAGCACTTCCTACATCAGTAAAATATAACTTCAAAATAATCCTGAACCACTTTGGGAAGACATGAGGTGGTGATCCCGAAAAGTAAAAATAAGTTTCATACCTTTGGACAGAAGCAGCTATATGAGGATGAGTAGTGAGAGTTCTTTCTCCATATACTTGGGATGCATGGTTTCTGTCTGTAAAGATTGCTGAGTTTGGACTGAACCAAATAGGATGTTAGTGAATTTGCCAATTCAGACAGGTGTCAGAGGTTATGGGGAGAAGGCAGGAGAATGGGGTTAGGACTGATAGATAGATCAGCCATGATTGAATGGCAGAGTAGACTTGATGAGCTGAATGGACTAATTCTAATCCTACTCCTTATGACCTTAATTCCAGACTCAGTTCTATTGTGGCCTTCCCCGAAGAAACAGTTTTAAACAATTATCTCTCTTTCCTTGCACTCTTATTAAATTGAATCGTTACTCTCTGTAACCCAGCCTCAATGGCTTTGAACTGTCCTTCTCCACTCTTTAATCATATATTACTACTTCTAAAGGTAGTCATTGCATCCAGGGGTATGGCCATCCTCTATCCCAGTTAAGTCTAGTTACGGGTTAGAGCTAGTCTCACCTAATCATGTTGTTGACTGTTTAGCCAGGATGGGCATCACTAGTTGTCCATCTTCCAGCACGCGATTAGAGATGATGGAGACACAGCCGTGGCTGACACGGACACAACCCACTGAGATGAGAGTAGGGAAGGACATTTTGGGTGCTGGCTACAAATGGAGATTGATAGAAAAATAATTTCCTAGTTAGTAACAGAAAGTGATATTTTGTTGGTGACACTTTTGTGGTGGCAGTAAAATCGTTTCGGAATGGGGCTTTAGAGATGGCAGTGGAGAAGAATGTTGTTCGAGTGATACCGGACAAGTGAAAATTGTGGAAGGAAATTAAGATGGTGTCATGTAGAGATCCGTCACAAGATTTGTCAATTTTCCATTTATTGATGAATTTATCTGAAGAAACCTGCATTTTCCAACATCATGAAAGGTTGGGAAGTTATTGATTAAAGATGAAGCTGTTGAAGTGAATCTCACTCTGTGGCTCTTGGAGATTATAATTGCTTAAGTGATCATCCAAATATGTTTTAAATATGATGATGATGATTACCTTTGTGCGGTGATATCCAGATCCCCAAAAGATTTTGTTCCTGATTCATTAAAGTTCTCCAGGAAAGTTCTGAAGTTCTCCAGGAAAGAAATGTGCCATCTATAGCTGGGCTAACCTATGTGTACAGACCTACCCATGTACAGTGCATTGAGAAAGTATGCAGACCCCTTCACTTTTTCCACATTTTGTTACGTTACAGCCTTATTTTAGAATTGATTAAATTCAAATGTTTTTATCATCTATCTACACACAATACCCCAGAAGAGGAAACAGATGTTTAGAATTGTTTGCAAAGTAATTAAAAATAAATAACGGAAATATCACATTTACATAAGTATACAGACCCTTTGCAATGACACTCAAAATTGAGCTTAAGTTCATCCTGTTTCTACAACTTGATTGGAGTCCACCAGCGGTAAATTAAATTGCGTGGAGCAAAAACCAAGCCATGAAGACGAAGGAATTGTCCGTAGACCTCCGAGACAGGGTTGTGTCGAGACACTGATCTGGGGAAGGGTATAAAACAATTTCTGCAGCATTGCAGGTCTCAAGAGCACAATGGCCTACGTCATTCTTAAATGGAAGAACTTTGGAACCACCAGGACTCTTCTTAGAACTGCCCGCCCGGCCAAACTGAGCAATCGGGGGAGAAGGGCCTTGGTCAGGGAGGTGACCAAGAACGCGATGGTCACCCTGACAGAGCTCCAGAGTTCCTCTGTGGAGATGGGAGAACCTTCCAGAAGGACAACTATATCTGCAGCACTCCACCAATCAGGCTTTTATGGTAGAGTGGCCAGACGGAAGTCACTCCTCTGTAAAAGGCAGATGAGAGCCCGCTTGGAGTTCGCCAACAGGCACCTGAAGGACTCTCAGACCACGAGAAACAAAATTATCTGGTCTGATGAAACCAAGATTGAACTCTTTGGCCTGAATGCCAAGCATCACGTCTGGAGGAAGCAAGGCACCGCTCATCACCTGGCCAATACCATACCTACGGTGAAGCATGGTGGTGGCAGCATCATGCTGTGGGGACGTTTTTCAGCGGCAGGAACTGGGAGACAAGCCAGGATCGAGGGAAAGATGAACGGAGCAAAGTATAGAGAGATCCTTGATGAAAACCTGCTACAGAGCGTTCTGGACTTCAGACTGGGGCGGAGGTTCACCTTCTAACAGGACAACGACCCTAAGCACACTGCCAAGACAACCCAGGAGTGGCTTTGTGACTAGTCTGTGAATGTCCTTGAGTGGCCCGGACTTGAACCCGATCGAACATCTCTGGAGGGACCAGAAAATAGCTGTGCATCGACGTTCCCCATCCAACCTGACAGAGCTTGAGAGGATCTGCAGAGAAGAATGGGAAAAATTACCCAAATACAGGTGTGCAAAGCTTGAAGCGTCATACCCAAGACTTGAGGCTGTAATCGCTGCCAAAGGTGTCTCAAGGAAATACTTAGTAAAGAGTCTGAATACTTATGTAAATGTGATATTTCAGTTATGTCTTTTGAATTACTTTGCAAACATTTCTAAACACCTGTTTTCGCTTTTTTTATTATGGTGTATTGTGTGTAGATTGATGATAAAAAAAAATTTAAATCCATTTTAGAATAAGGCTGTAATGTAACAAAATGTGGAAAAAGTGAAGGGGTCGGAATAGTTTCTGAATGCACTGTTGGCGACTGAAATAAATGCCCCCTGAAATGGCCTCGCAATCCATTCAGTTGAAGGGCAGTTAAAGATGGACAGTAAGTGTTGGCTTTGCAAGCGAGGAGCAGAAACAGAAAATTAATAAATAAAGTTCAATCCCCTAATTATTAATTAGGAAACAAGGTATTTCTCTGCTTCCTTGTTTGATCCCTTATGCATGTTTTGTCAAAAAAGTTGATGTTATCTGCATGTTTTAGTTAAATCTCCTCAATCTCTCCTGTTCCAAAGAAAATAGTTATGTGGCTATTGGCTTTAGGCTGAAGGGCTTGTTACTGAATTTTGATGAGGCCACACCTGGAAACTGTACAGTTTTGATCCCTTAAATTAAGAAAGGACATATTACATAGTTCACAGCAGTTTACATGAACCCTGAGAAGAAGGGGTTGTTTTATGAGAAAAGGTTGAACAGGTTAAACTGATATTCATTTAGATTAATGAAATGGGATCTTATTGATACATAGAGTTGAGGTGTTGGTGGGATGTTTGATATGTTGATTGCTGACAGAATGTTTCCCCTTGGGTTAATTGCTAAATAAGAACAATAATTTCAGAACAAGGGTTACTTTCGGAGAAATTTCCTCTCTGGAGGTTGTGATTCTTTGAAATGTTCTATCCTAGAGAGCCGTTGAGGCCTGACCATTGAATAAATTGTTCTGAGATAGATTGTTGGAAGATGGGTAAGTTGAGGGCCATATGGAAAGTTGCAGGAAAGTGGAATTTGAGCCAGGATATTATCAGCAGTAATCTCTTTGCTATTTTGTGAAATACTGCAAACTAGAAATTTGAAATAAAATACAAAATATTGGAAGTTTTCAGGTTAAAAACAAATCATTTTCTGTTCTACTTTAAGAACTGCAAAGTAGTTTGTCAGAATGAGTTTGTTGACAACTCGTGCACCAGCGGCTGCATTAACCCAACAGCTGTCCCTTTAACTTGAGGTGTTGGAGCCTCTGAACAAGCTTCCTCTGATCCTGCCTCCCTTCCCCTCATGTTCTAGGCTCACTACCCTGCCAGCTGCAGCCACATGTCACAGTGGATGGATGATGGTGGATACTACGAGGGAATGACCATGGAAGCACAAAGCAAGCATCTCGCAAAACTCATCTCCAAACGATGTCCAAGTTGCCATGCACAGATTGAGAAGAATGAAGGTTGCCTCCAGTGAGTCTTTAAAGAGATAAGATCTTTGAATTTTATTGCTAAACAAAAACTATTCAACACATTGAAACAGCTCTTCCTCTTCTCCCCACTCCTTACCCACTCTGTATTAACTTGATCATGCTGATCTACATATCTACTCTGATTTTTCTGAATCCATACAAGCTTATTCAAAAATGGACACATAACTATAAAACAATGCTGCAGTAACTCAGCGGGTCAGGCAGCATTTTTATTGCCCCTACTACAGTCAGCCTGAAGTAGGGTCCTGGCCCGAAATGTTGCCCATTCATGTACTCCAGATATGCTGCATGACCTGCTGAGTTATTCCTGCATTTTGTATTAATTAGACACAATGTAGTTTTCTGTTTACAACTGTCAACGAGTCAGTGAAAACATTATGTGATATAAAGGGAGTTTGGCATCAAATATTCTTAAACACTTTTGTGTCTGATTATCTGTGTCTCTTACAGTATGACATGTGCCAAGTGTAATCATGGATTTTGCTGGCGGTGTCTAAAGCCATGGAAACCAACACACAAAGATTACTACAACTGCTCAGCCATGGTGAGATCACTCCCCATAACCAGAATATCTCAAGCCACCGTAACATGCGTTTTCCTTAGCTGTGAATTAGGGTGAATGGTTGGGATGGTAGTGAGTGAACACAGTATTTTTGATTTTAACATTTCAAGCTATGAGAATTTGACTGCTTATCACAAAAATAGCTACCATGATTCCAATCCAGATTTGCATTTCATATTCTATTCAGTTTGTATTTCTCTCCTATTGTTTCATATTCTAGAACAGACCATAGCTGCTTCCAGGTTTCGGTACCTGGCACTGTGCCTTTTTGAGTCAGTTATGAAGTGCATGAAGACCGAAGCTGAAATAATTGGGTGTGGACTTCCAGCTAGTTAGTCATTCCCTGCTGAGCCCAAAACACAGAGTAACTGAGATCACTGCAGATCTGTTGCATGGTGCCAGAAACTCTGGTTCGATCCTGACCTCGGGTGTTGTCTTTATGGAGTTTGCACGTTCTCCCTTTGCGTGGATTTCGTCCAGATGTTCTGGTTTTGTCCCATATCCCAAAGGCATGTAAATTGTAGATTAATTGGCTTCTGTAAATTGCCCCAAGTTTGTAGGGAGTGGATGAGAAAGTGAGATAACATACAACTAGGGTGCACAGGTGAATGATGGTCAGTGTGGAGTTTGGTGAACCTAAGAAAGACACAAAAAGCTGGAGTAACTCAGCGGGATAGGCAGCATCGCTGGAGAGAAGGAATAGGTGATGTTTCAGGTCGAGACTTTTCCAGACTGATTAGGGATAAGGGAAACTAGAGATATAGACGGTGATGTGGAGAGATAAAGAATAATGAATGAAAGTTATGCAAAAAAGTTATGATGATAAAGGAAACATCATAAAAGGTCATTGTTAGCTGTTTATATGTGAAAATGAGAAGCTAGTGCAACTTGGGTTGGGGAGGGATAGAGAGGGGGAATGCCGTGGCTACCTGAAGTGAGAGAAATCAATATTCATACCACTGGGCTCTAAGCTGTCCAAGCAAAATATGAGATGCTGTTCCTCCAATTTCCGTTTAGCCTCACTCTGCCAATGGAGGAGACCTAGAACAGAAAGGTCTGTGGGAATGGGAAGGTAAATTAAAGTGTTTAGCAACCGGGAGATCGGGTAGGTTCAGGCGAGCTGAGCGAAGGTGTTCCGCGAAACGATCGCCCAGTCTGCGTTTGGTCTCGTTGATTTATAAGAGCCCACATCTTGAACAAAGGATATAGTAGATGAAGTTGGAGGAGGCGCAAGTGAACCTCTGCCTAACCTGAAAGGACCATCGGGGTTCCTGGAGTCGAGGGAGGAGATTTAGTGACAGGTGTTGCATCTTCTGCGGTTGCTGGGGAAGGTACCTGGGGAGGTGGTGGTTTGAGTGGGAAGGGATGAGTTGGGCCTGTTTCCATGCTGTATCTTTCAATCAATTTCAACTCAATCATTCTCTAACTGCAATCTGATCTCGTCTTCGCGGCTGAATACAGACCTTGCAAACAAGCCACCAAGAAATGTTTGTGGATATAACGGGATAGACTCACTGGCTAGGCTTCAGCAGTAGCACAGTGTGCTGTGCCACTATCATGGTAAGTTTGAAACACAAATCTTGTTGACTGGCAAATGCCTGCTCATTTGGGGCTCCAGACCTCACGGATCTTGTTCTCTGCAGCTGCTTTCCATTTTTCATGAGAGCCAGCAGGAGAATGCACATTATGTCGATCTTTTCCAATCTTATTGTCATTGAGAAGCATGGTACCCACTATCATAGCCATTACCGAAGGCAGACGAGCTAGAAATGGAAGCAGAGGTGGCACGGTGACGCAGCGGTAAATTTGCCAGTCTGTGCCAGAGACCCAGGATCGATCCTGACTACAGGTGCTGTCTGTACAGAGTTTGTACATTTTCCTTGTGACTGCTTGGGTTTTCTTCGGGTGCTCCTTTTTTATACCATGCTCCAAAGACGTGCAGGTTTGTCGGTTAATTTGCTTCTGTATTCGCTTTATCTCTGAAGTCTAAAGGTAAGCACTGAGTGAGAAGGTTGCAATCTGCTATTAGTAAAACATAGGAAAGGGGATCTCTGTGTAACAGGATTAGTTTACTTTACTTTAAGTTTTACTTTCGAGATACAGTGCAGAAAAGGGCCCTTCGTTCTACCTAGTCTACGCCGCCTAGTGATCTCTGTGCACTGTTACTATCCTACAGGATAGAGACAATTTACAATTTTAACTGAAGACAAATTCCGATTTGTTACGATTATATACTGTGGTCCTTTCCTCAAAGCTTGATGCAAAATATTTATATTTCCTCAGGTCAGTAAAGCAGCAAGGCAAGAGAAGCGATTTCACGATTATAACGAGAGATGCGCCTTTCACCACCAAGCACGGGTGAGTGTGCACCAATGCTGAAATAATATGTGACAAACTATATCCTAGAGAAGCTGGCAAGTGAACAGGAGGAACAATGCTCTGGTGTTTAGGGGCTTTTCCAGAATCCATCTGGAATGTCCTTGCACACTTCTGTCTGTCATTTCCACCACCATCAAGTGCATCTTCTTCCCTCCTCCCCCCTTTCAGCATTGCCAAGGGACCAATCCCTCTGTGATTACCTGGTTCATTTTTCTCACCTTCCCATGTGGCTATTGGACATGCAGTAAATGTATTTTCGCCTCTTTCCTTTCCACCACCAAGGGATCCAAACAGTCTTTCTTGATGAGGCAGTGGATCATTGGCACTTCTTCCAATTTAATTTATTGCATTTGGGGCTTACAATGCTTGCTCTACATTGGAGAAACCAAACACGGATGGAAGACTGGGGGAGGTGGCGGAAGGACCTCCAAGCAGATAGGAAGCACCAGGGCAACATGTGGCTCAAGAACCTGGAGGCCTGGCTTCAATGCCACAAAATGGTCAGTGGCAACGGCTTCACATTCCCCAATCCAACGGCCAGAGACAACTTCACCTGTGGAAGCTGTGGGAGGGTTACACAAAAAGCTGGAGAAAGTCAGCGGGTGCAGCAGCATCTAAGGAGCGAAGGAGATAGGCGACGTTTCGGGTCGAGACCCTTCTTCAGACTGTGGGAGGGGCAGGTTGTCAAGAATAGGCTTAGTCAGCCACAGCAGGCAATGCAGCTACAAATGAAACATTCCCGTCACCAATCAGGACAACGTCAAAGCAGCACCATCATCTCTCATAGATGGACGGATGCCAGCTATCACTACTCTTGCCTCTGCTGCCAGGATGGGCAGTGATTGGCTGGGTAGAGGTATGGTTGTTGGGTTAATCATTTCCAGGGAGACTAATCATGTTCTTTAGCGCAGAAAGACATACCTGACAGGTGAGTACCTGTTAGTTTATATCTGAAGGTATACAGGTCAAATTCCTATTCTGCCTGCCCATCCATATTGAGAAATCCACGGGAGTTATAAAGTCATACAGCACAAAACATGCCCTGTGGCCCAACTGTTCCATGGTGACCAAGATGTCCTATGTAATTTACCGGCGTTTTGTCCATATCCCACCAGAACTTTCCTGTCCATGTACATCCAGGTGTCTTTTAAATGGTGTTAAAATCACCTGTTTCAACTACCTCCTCTGGCAGCTTGTTCCATATATTCATCACCTGAGTGAAAAGGTTTCCCCTTAGATTCCCAGTAAATCTTGCCTGTCGCAGTTTGATGCTACGTACCCCAATTCTTGACCTTCCCTACCCTGGGTAACAGGCCAGGGCATTCACCCCATTTATGACCTTCACGATTTTATACACCTCTATAAGATCACCCCTCAGCCTCCTCTGCTCCAAGTCCTAGCCTGCCCAACCTTTCCCTATATCTCAGCCTCTCGAGACCAGGCAACATCCTTGTAAATCTTCTCTGCACTATTTCTAGCTTAATCACATCCATTCAGGATGACCAAAACCGAATACAGTGCTCCAAATGCAGCCCACGAACATCTTGTACACTGCAACATAATCTTCTAACTTCTATACTCATTGCACCGATTGTTGAAGGCCAATGTACCAAAAGCCTTCTTTATCGCCTTATCTACCTGTGCCGCCACTTTCAGGGAACAATGTAGCTATACTCCTAGATCCCTCTGCTGTCACCACATTCCCCAGGGCCCATCCATTCACTGAAGGTGCTGCCCTGGTTTCACTTCCCAAAATGCAATGTCTCACACTTGTCTGCATTAAACTCCATTAGCTATTTCTCAGTTCACTTGCTCAGCTGATCAAGATCCAACTGTAATTATTGATACCCATTAATTGGACATTATGTGGATGAATAATAATTTCAAAATAATATTTTTTGTTGTTCTAGGACTTTGCCAACAATTTGGAAGCGAAAGTCTCTGCAGTTATTGAAGCGTTACAAATGAAATCATTGACATTTGTTATCGATGCGTGTAAGATGCTTGCTCAGGCAAGGAAGGTGAGAGCAAGGGTCATCTCTCTTTACTATTCTCTTCATTCCATCTTAGCAGCGAGAGTCATTGTGGCCATGGATTGCCTGACACTGTATCCCAACCCAGTATTGGTCCCAGATATTATATTCCAAACCCTACTCCAGTCCCAGACACTACCTTAAACCCAGGACACGACCCCAACACTTCCCAAAACCATTATCTGGACCCTGACACTGTATCCCAACCCAGACTGGTTCTGTGCTCTTTATATCCCCGTGGGATTGGTCTCCGCACTACATCTCGCCCATAGTTAGTTGAGAAACTGCCATAACCTGGACTGGTACTAGACATTATGTCACCAAGGCATGTTCCTTGATGTAATAAATGAAAGGCTGCAAGGAAAAGCCTGGGAACCACAGACCAGTGAGCTTAACATCAGTGGTGGGAAAGTTTGTTGGAGGAGATACAGGGTCTACATCCATTTGGAAAGATGAGAACTGATTAGGGATAGTCAGCATGGCTTTGTGCATGGGAAAGTCCTGCCTCACTAATATGATCACGTTTTTTGAAGAGGTGACCAAAAAGATTGATGAAGGCACTGTGGTAGTCTAGCCCATTGTCTACATGGACTTCAACAAGGCCTTTTCCAATTTACTGTATGGCAGGTTGATCTGGAAGGTTAACATGGGATCCAGGGCAAGCTCGACTTTTGGACACAAAGTTGACTTGAAGGTAGATGACAGAAGATGGCGATAGAGGGTTATATAGAGGGAAAGACATCCTTGCCATAGAGGGGGTACAGAGAAGATTCACCAGACTGATTCCTGGGATGTCAGGACTTTCATATGAGGAAAGATTGGATAGACTCGGTTTGTACTCGATGGAATTTAGAAGATTGAGGGGGGATCTTATAGAAACCTACAAAATTCTTAAGGGGTTGGACAAGCTAGATGCTGGAAGATTGTTCCCGATGTTGGGGGAGTCCAGAACAAGGGGTCACAGTCTAAGGATAAGGGGGAATTCCTTTAGGACCGAAATGAGGAAAACATTCTTTACACAGAGAGTGGTGAGTCTCTGGAATTCTCTGCCACAGAAGGTAGTTGAGGCCAGTTCATTGGCTATATTTAAGAGGGCGTTAGATGTGGCACTTGTGGCTAAAGGGATCAGGGGGTATGGAGAGAAGGCAGGTACGGGATACTGAGTTGGATGATCAGCCATGATCACATTGAATGGCGGTGCAGGCTCGAAGGGCCGAATGGCCTACTCCTGCACCTATTTTCTATGTTTTCTATGTTTCTATATTACTGGCCGGAGGCCTGTGGCCTGTACAGTGGGATACTAATCAGATTGGTAAATGGGCTGAAGAATAGCAAATGGTGTTCATTTAAATGAGTGTAAGGTGTTGCATTTTGGAAAGTTAAACTAGGGTAGGACTTCCTCAGTGAGGTTTAAGGTGAGAGGGGCAAAAATAGAAGAATTTGCAGTTCACCTTTGCCGATATCAACTGATGTCAGGTTGGTAGTTAATTTTAACTCTGGAGTTGAAAAGAGATTTTGTAACCAAAGCTATGAAGTAATACTGGACAAGTAGTGGCAAATGAAGGTAGATTACAGACTGGCTACTATTTTACTTAATGGTGTAATGCCAGAACTAAAGATCTGGTCTCACTTATTCCTATGTCCTTGTACATATTTGGATTACATCACAGATAATTAAAAAGCCAAGTGCTTCCATTTTTTTTCCACTTCAGGCAATTAATTCTATTTTCTTTGCAAATTACTCCAAAAAGCAATGTGTGTTTTTAAAAGAAAGTTGTAAGTAAGTAAACAATATAATGCAGACTCTCTTCTGCTTATTCTGAGAGCGTAGTAACAGACACCTTGAATAGTCTTGTCTGCTTCAGCATCTGCTGAGGTGCAGGAGAGAATAGCTCCAAAAACACTCTTCCGCTCCAGAATCACCTTACTTCTCATGAGGCCACAATGTGTTCAATGTCATTCAGCAAACTATCCTTTATGATATTGATCAGTGATTGCACTAGTTAAATGCTGTCCATGGCATTTTCAAAAATGTTCTATGTTAACAATTTAATGTTAACCGTTATCAGGAGGAAGGAGCTGCATGATATCTTCAACAAGTATTACTGCAGCTGCTGTTGTGGTTGACCACTGCTCTCCAGCTCAACTCCCTCACTGAATTTACAGTTTTCTATCCCTGTGCTTTCCCCCCCTTCTCTATCTCCCGTAAAGTCTCTTCTACTGTTTCCACCCCTGCCATTTATTTCCTCTGTAATCTCCCCTTGCAAACTCTCCCTGCTCCGTACTCCCCTGCAACCTCTCCCCTTCAACAATCTCCTTTAAGGCATTTGCCCTACTTTGTTGTTCTCCCCACTCCCTGCATTTTCCACCCACACACTGTAATCTACTTTGTCCTGCATGCCTCCAGGGCTCTCACACTCTTATCTGACTGCCAGGGAACATCCCCAACTCTAGCCATTAATTGTAGAATTTCCTATTGATAGATGGACAGCCTTTGATTCGGGGACCTTTGTTTCCAATCAACAGGCAAGGTTATAGAATGAGGATGTAAAAAAAAACTACCAAGGAAATTCCAACTTCCTGCTTCAATGACCGTAAACGAAAATCTTTTGCTCTTTATTTATGAAAAGCAGGATCTGAGTTGATGGCTGTTTTACTCAACACGGTACTATGCATTATTTAGTCCAAACTGTACATGAAACTAGAAATAAATATTTTGTGATGCTCACCTAAATTATCAATTTGATATTCCATTTGTATAACGATTGGTTAATGTAGCCTCCGAGCAGAGCAGAATTTAGAATTTCATCTTACTAGTAACCAGCAGAAGGGATTCAAAAATTGATTCTAAAACTGGCCTAACAGACTAATAGGCAGTTATCTTTTTTTAATTTGTAGATTAATTGGACTCATTAAATTGCAGCTAGTTTGTAGAGAGTGAATGTGAAAGTAGAGCTGGTGTGAATGGGTAATCAATGGTCTGTGTGGACTCGGGGCTGAATGCCTGTTTCCCAGGTCGATCGGTCATTCAATTAATTAATCAGTCAATCACTCACTCAAAGGGACCTGGGGGGGAAACCTTTCACACACAGGATGGTACGAATATGCAATTAATTGCCAGAGGAAGTGGTTGTCTAAAGGACATTTGGACGGGGACATGGATAAGAAAGGCTTAGAGATACATGGATCAAATACAGCAAATGGTCCCCAGTTTAGATGGGTAAATTGATTGGCACTGGCAAATTGGGGTGAAGTACCTGTTTCTGCATAACTCCAATGATCTGGGTCCATCGCCAATCTCTGGCCAGGGCTAGGACCAGATGCGTGAGACCACTTCCCAGGCATTGACTGCTGTGTTTTTGCTGCGCATTATTCCTGCACTTCCATAGTGGAAGGGTTGTGGAAAGGAGCCCTGTTGTGCAACCACCGGTTGTGAAGGTAAATATTGTTTTAAGACTGGAATTGTGTTTTTCTTTTAGCTGTCCGCTCAACATTGATTGTGTCTGGTTTTATCAGGTATTGGCCTATTCTTGTGTGTACAGTTACTATAATCAGGACGCAGAGAAGATGGATATAATGGAGCAGCAGACAGAGAATTTGGAGTTGCACACAAATGCCCTGCAGATCCTGCTTGGTGAGTCCCAATTCAGCCCTGCAGGATCCTTATGTCTTTTCTGCGCCTTTTCTAACTTAGTGACATCCAGCAGGTCTCACCTACATCTTGTACAGTTGTAACATGACATGCCAACTCTTGTACTTAATGCCCAGACTGCTGAAGGCAAGTGTGTCCAATGCTGCCTTCACCACCCTGCCTACCTCTATCACCACTATCAGGGAACTATGTATTAGTACTCAGAGGTATGTCTGTGCGACAGTACTCTTCAGGGCCCTGTTATTACTGTACAAGTCCTGCCTTAACTTGCCAAAATGTTACATTCTCCTGACTGTGCCATACAACCCGAGGGTTTCACAATTCACTGCATGCACAGCATGGAATTATCGGGCAAGGTAAGTGGCAGGGAGGTCTGAGACACATTCCCCGGTGAAGTCAAATCCGAGGCACTCAAGTCAGGTGACCCTGAAATCTAGGTACAACCGTTGCAGAGCCCAGGGATGCACAGAGTCAATTCCAGACTGTTAGAGTCCCAGACAAACCACATAGACAACTTTTGATTGTGTTAACTCGTGTTGCAATCTTGTGAAGGTCTGGTATCTATCTGAAGCATCACTTTGTCTTTCTCAGAGGAAACCCTGTTGCAGTGTACGGACCTGGCTTCTTGCATTCGCCTTCTCAAACCACAACACTTGAACACTGGATTGGAGTTGATTCGCAGGATACAAGAAAGACTGCTTGCTATCCTCCAGCACTCAACACAGGTAATCCAAACAGACTGAGATGTTCAGTTGTGTGATCTAAATTTGAATATTTTCCTTTGGAAATGGAACATTTTTCATTGATGTCTTCCCAAGTCAGGCAGGAAGATTTAGCAGATGCACTCGCTTCAGAAGCAATACTGCACTTAACCAATTGAAATTATACAGAAGAGCTAACCCTTCCTTAGAAAGAGTTCTAAGAACAACTTAGAACAAAGTTATATGATGAGAGCTGTTCGAGAGAGAAAACCCAAAGGAATGTAAAAACTGTGAAACAGAGATGTGGGAAATGCCCATGCAGATCAGGTCATGCTAATTGGAGAGGGAAATGCAGAGATGACTGACCTTCAGAAAAGCTGACCAATCCGATGAAAACAGAGAAAGCATGTAACCTGAAGTTTGTGAATTAAGTACTGTGCCCAGATGAAAGATTAAATGAACCTAACTATAACAGTGCAAGAGGCTACAAAAAGAGAGTGGATGGAGAATCATGTGGATGCTAGGATCTTAAGCAAAGACAAAGTGCTGGAGCAACTCAGTGGGACAGGCAGCATCTGTGGAGGGAAGTGGACAGATGACATTTTGGGTTGGAACCCTCCTCAGACTGATGGAGGGGAAAACAGGTAAAGAGGGACGAGGCAAAGACTGGCAAGTGATAGGTAGATAGAGAATATGTTGGATGCGGAGGATGGTGGGGTGAAAGGTGAGGATTAGGGGAACTCTATACTTCCAGAGAGGGGGAGTCAGAAGAATGGGAAACAGAAGAATGTTCAAATGGGCATCTTGGTCAGCATGGAAGAGAGGACCGAAGGGCCTGTTTCCATTCTATACGATTCTGGTTCGAGGTAGATCTTCCGACTTTGTGGAAACCGAGGGAGGAAATTGACGGAAGCCCTTGCAGAGATAGTCACCTGCCTCTTTAGCTGCAGGCAAAGTTCAGGATGTTGTGTTATTCAAAAAAGTCAACAAGAACAAGCCAGGGAACTACCGATCGGTAGTTTGGCTTGGAGGAAGGACTCCAAGGATAGTTGTGGAGAGTTATTTTCTGATGGGTCAAGGGGCCTACTTCTGTGGTGTAATTGAATCAGTACTTCACCTGAAAGGACTGTTTAGATCCCTGGATGGTGGGAAGGGAAGAGTTGAAAGAGGGAGTATTGCATTTCTGTCAGTCAATGGGAAAATTGCGTATTTTGGACTGTTTTTGCATTAATTGTATATACACTGCAAACTGAAATTGAAACAATTGATAGATAAATGTGGGAATTGGATGGGATCACTCAATTACCGCCAAAGCTTAATACTGCTGGAAATTTGACGGGGCACCAGATGGTATATTGTCTGGTATATTGGACCAGGTGCCCTATATTCACAGAGGTCACAAGCTGCTCCAGTGGAGACATTTACATCTTGATTAGAGATAATTGGGTGCATCAGAGTTTGAACATTTGCATTGTAGGGTTCATGGTGTAGGTATTTGAAAACAATAATCATGTTATTATGGAAATATAATTTGCTATTTCAGGATTTCCGAGTGGGGTTTCAGCCAAAACAAGGAGTTGATCAGAATGAAGTCCAATCCAGAGACCATGCAAACACCGCACCACCTGATAGCAACAAAGAGTAAGTCCAAGAGCATCCTGGCAGAACGGTTGACATCATGGGCCATGGGCTGATACTGGGAAAGAGTCCAATGTTTAACAGAACAGACATAGAAGTAGATCCTGGAAGAGTTGGAAGGAAATATCACCAACTAGAGGGTGTGGTTACTAAGCATTTGAAGTATTGAACTACTCTAGTGGCCTGGAGTCAGGATCTAGGTCTTGAGTTCAAATGTCACCCCTGTAACTGGGGAATTTAAGTGCATTGAATTAAGTAACCTGGAATTCAAAGGTTTGTGTTAGTAATGATGTCCATGAAATAACTGGACTAATTTACTTCACGAATGTCCTCTTGGACATGTGACCTGCCCATGTCTAGTTGAACCTGACAATGACCACAGCTGTGTGATTGGTCCATAGGTGACCCCCCCCCCCCCCCCCCACACCCCCCTGAGGTGATGAAACAAGTTGTCCAGTTCCAGCAAAAGCACTGAGACATGGGAATAAAAGCAGGCTGGACAGGTAAGAATTGGCTTAGCCATTGACTTCAGAGATACCAGCAAGATATCTAGGTCCATTGATTTTGAAAAATCTTCCTTACAAATAAATGGGGACTGGTGCCTAAATAGGGAAAGTTATTCGCACAGACCAGGCAAACAACCGCCTGGCATACTTATGTTCACACAACCACAGCTATCAGCACGTGTCACCAGCAGCAGGACACAATGCCAGTGGAAACTTGACATGGTGGCTAAGTTACTAGACCAAGATTGGTTATTGATCTGGAGACACGAGTTCATATCCTATCATGGCAGTCGCAGAATTTGTTCAAGCAGAAAAATAAAAGTCAAATAAGTAGTAGCCATGGCTGTTAATTCCCAGAAGGGCATTCTGCAGTTGGTTGAAGACATGACGACATGTGAAAGTTAATGGATACTAGACTAAGTGGGACCCATTGGGTCCAGGTTCACACGGGAGGGCTGGTCCCCCAACGCAATATTCCACCTCTCCAACAATTCTAATATTAGTGGCCAGCGGGGGGGGCTTTCTGGAGTGCTAGTATGGATGTTGTGGGTTGAATGGACTGGTTTCCAGAGGGCTAGTATGGACATTGTGGGCCGAATGGATTCTTAGGCTGGCAGCTCAGTCACTCAAGCCGGGTGTGCTGGCAGCTCACTCACGGCTGGTGGGCTGGTAGTTGACTCATGGCTATTCCTTGAAATTCCATTTCAAGCAGGGTGCAAGGCCACCAAATTAAAATGCAGTTTCCTACCATTTCAAGCAGGGTGCAAGGCCACCAAATCCAAGTGCAGTTTCACACCACTTCAAACAGGGTGCAAGGCCACCAAATTGAAGTGCAGTTTCATGCCATTTCATACAGGGTGCAAGGCCACCAAATTCAAGTGCAGTTTCTCGCCACTTCAAGCAGGGTGCACGGCCACCAAATTGAAGTGCAGTTTCCTACCACTTCAAGCAGGGTGCACGGCCACCAAATTGAAGTGCAGTCTCATACCACTTCAAGCAGGGTGCGAGGCCACAAAATGCAAGTGCAGTTTCATACCATTTCAAGCAGGGTGCAAGGCCACCAAATTCAAGGGCAGTTTCATACCATTTCAAGCAGGGTGAAACTACCATAAAACCACACAAAACGCCACAAAAAAAAGCACACTCACAGTTCAGTAGACATTCAGTGTGTTCAGTTGATTCACAGCTCAGACAGAGTCATGACCTCTCCCTCCCCCATCTTGCAGAGACTGAGCCACGCCCACACTTCTGGGTTTTATAGTCCCTCCCCCTCCCACCAGAAGGGGCGTGGCCTTCATTACGTGATTGACAGGAATGAGAATCTCGTCATTTTTTTAAACACAAATAACTCTTTTATTTTTAATCAATGGGAAAAATTCTCTGCACCTGATGAGCGGAAGGGGACTATGGCCAGTAAGATGGCCATAAATCACAGCCGTAAGTGGTAGCGTTTTTTCTAAAATCAATATACAGTGCAAACAGGAAGTGGTCAAATTTAGACTTTTAATCATTTGCCTTTTCAAACCAACCACCACCATTTGCTTTGCCTTTTCAAACCAACCACCACCATTTGCTTTGCTTTTTCAAACCAACCACCACCATTTACTTTGCTTTGTCAAACTAACCACCACCATTTGCTTTGCTTTTTCAAACCAACCACCACCATTTGTTTTGCTTTTTCAAACCAACCACATTTTCATTTTCAAACCACATTAAGGGCACTCACAGGTCAGAAAAACCACACACACAGTTTAGTAGACATGTGTTCAGTTGATTCACAGCTCAGACAGAGAGCTGTGACCTCTCGCTCCCCCATTGTGCAGCGACTGAGGCATGTCCACACTTCTGGGTTTTATAGTCATCGTCGTTGGCCCCCCCCCCCCCCACTGGAAGGGGCGTGGCCATCATGGTGTGATTGACAGGAGAGAGAATCTCCACATTTTTTAAACATTAATAAGTCTTTTAATTTTCATCGATGGGAAAAATCCTCGTCCTGCGCAGCGGAAGGGGAACTCTGAGTAAGATGGCCATAAATCACAGCCGTAAGTGGTAGCATTTTTTCTAAAATCAATATGCAGTGCAAACAAGAAGTAGTTAAGAATTGAGTTTGAATTATATAGATGTCTTGAGGATAGTCCTTATTACAGTTAAGAAATTGCTTGGCAATTTGAAAGATAGGTCATTTGAAGACATTTGAAGATAGGTACATCTCCTGGGCCAGAACAGATATACCCAAGGACAGTGTGGGAAGCTAGATAATAAATTAGACATGGGTGAGGTGCTGGCTGACTGAAGGATGGCTAATGTTGTGCCCTATTTAGGATGGGCTGCAAAGAAAAATGTGTAAACTAGAGACCAGTAAGCCTAACATCTGTGGTAGGAAAGTTACTGAAGAGGATTCTGAAGGATAGCATATACATGCATTTGGAAAAAAAGGGGTTGATTAGGGAAAGTCAGCATTGTTTGTGTGTGGGAGATCATGCCTCACAAATTTGAGTTTTTTGCAGAAGTAACCAATGTGATTGATTAGGGAGAACAAGGATAGACCGAGTAATCCAGAAATTATGGTGCAGACATGGAAAGATAAGTTATCGATGTGATTCTTAGACTGAATTGGAATGAAAAGAACCGAGGAAACTTTCAGATGGGTGGATAATACTGGAGAGATATTGGAGGAGGGATGTGTGGTGAGCAGGGTTGAAAAACTAAATGAAAACTGTTCATAAGATTGACACTTGTAGCAAGAGTGTGAAATTGCTTTGAGTCTAAGAACAAAGTTACAACCCAGATTAACATTTTTAGATGGGGTCAGTGCCATCCATGTAATGAAAGATAGGTGCGTCTCCAATCCAAACTAAACTGGCAGAATACACATCCGGTGTTGGTGCTATAATTAAGTTACGTTTCGACATTCACATGTGATGCAAAATTCAAGATAAGTCAAGTCAAAAGTTAATTGTCATATGCACCAGGAACATAATGAGTTTCTTACTTGCTACAGCTTTACAGGTACATTAATGTAACAGCGAAACACATAAATATGCAATAATCACTATTACATTATATTATCAGTAATATTAGTTAAACATACCATAAGAGTGCAAGGTACCATGATTGCAGGTTAAGACAGTGAAATGCAAATACAACAGGTGACGCAAAGAGAAAAATAACCAGTACAGAGAAACCACTGATTTTAAAAAGTGCATGGGCTGCAGGAGGTAGATTGGAACTACACCCTTAGCTGGTGAGAGGTCCATTGAATAGTCTGATTACAGCAGGGAAGAAACTTTCGTGTGGGACATGCTTTCAGGCTTTTGCATCTTCTGCCTGATAGGGGAGGAGAGAAGACCGAATGACCCAGGTGTAAACGGTTCTTAACTATGTTGGCTGCTTTCCTGAGGCAGCGTGAAGTGTAGATGAAGTTAATGCTGAAGAGATTGGGTCTGTGTGTTGGAGTGGACTATTTCCACAACTTTGCAATTTCTTGTGGTATTTGGCAGAGCTGGTGCCAAGCCAGATTTGATGCATCCTTATGATGCATTCTGTAGTACATCTGTAGAAATTGGTAAGAGTTATGCTGAATTTCCTTCATCTTCTGAGGAGGTGTTGGTCAGGTGAGCTTTCCTGGCCAAAGGCCAATGTAGTTAAACCAGAATATATTATTAGTGATATTAACACAGAAGAATTTGAAGCTCTCGACCATCTACACTTCAGCACCATTGATGCAGGCTGGGGTGTGCGCTCCACCCCGCTTCCTTAGGTCAATGATTAGATCCTTGTTTTGCTGACATTGACAGAGAAATTGTCATATTGACAGTGTTACTCAGCTCTCCATTCCTTTCCTGTACCTGTCTCATCATTGTTTGAGATCTGGCGCACTATGGTGGTGTCATCTGCAAACTTGTAAATGGAGATAGAGCAGAATTTAGTGTGAATGTATAGTGAGTATCGCAAGAGACCGAGGACGCATCCTTGTGGAGCACCAGTGTTGAGAATTATCATAGAGGATGTTTTGTGATCAATTCTGACTGATGATGGTCTATTGGTCAGGAAGTCAAGTATCTGGTGGCAGAGGGTAAGGTGATGTGTTCTTGCTTGAATATGAAGATGAGTTTGGTTGGAATTATGGTTAGGCTGCGCAATAATAAATAGAAGTCTAACGTAGGTGTTCCAATGGATTAAGGCTGTCTGAGAAGCTGGAGTTGAATGTGTGCCATGACCAACCTCTCAAAGCACTTCATGGCGGTAGGCATTAAGGCACACTACCAGAACTGCTCATAATACTCCAGATACTGCCCAACCAAATCTCTTTAAAGCTGCATCATGACTTCCTGGCTCATACTCAATGCCCCAATCAATGAAGGGAATCATACCATTTGTTTTTTTTACATGTGTTGCCAATTTCAGGGAGTTGTGGACTTGGACCCAAGATCCCTCTACCTTGCCAATAATGCTTGCCATAAATTGTATATTTTCCCCTTACATTTGGCCTCCCAAACTGCAACACGTCACACTTGCCTGGATTAAACTCCATCTGCCATTTCTCTGCCCACTTTTGTATCTTATCAGGAAGCAGATAGAAGAATAAAACAAGATATGAAGACATATAAAATAGAAAGGATGTTGGTAATTGGGAAAAAAAGCTAAACTTAGTTTATACCTCTGGGTATAAAGCCTTGGGCTTTCCTCGCAAAGGGAACATTTAGTAGAGCTCTAGGACTATGATTTTGCATGACAGGAGAATATATGAAGAGATAAGAACTGGAGGCCACAATTGTAAGATGCCCTCTAATAAATCTAACAGGAAATTTAAGTTGCTTGCAAATGAAGGTGAGAATGTGGGACGCAGCCACATGAACTGACGCAAATACCATAGCAGCTCTTCAGAGGAACTTGGGTAATCACATGTGGGGCTGCAGACTAAACAGGTAGGTTGATAGGAATAGCTGAAATAGTATAGGAGTTGGTTTCTGTGGAGCAAAACATTGTAAGAAGCCTCGTGAAAGATGCCAAATCATACCCATTCCTTGGGAAATCCCATGCTGAGGTACAGTTCAACACAGCACAAGTTTAAGATTAGCACTTGGTTCCATGGATGTGGTGACCAATCCAATTTTAACTGGTACCACGAGATCATACTAAATTGAATTTTTGCTCAGTCTTGATATTTGACTATGTTAGATTTCTGAAGAAACCAGTGTGCCGTCCTATGATTGATTGCATTTCAGTGATAGCTACTTGAAACACTCAGTTGTCCAGAGACTTCAAAAGTTTAATTGTGGAATCTTGAAGCACTTTAGGAACATTGATTTTCCATGTAAATGGCACACATGTAATTGCCATAATTTACAATGGCAAACAGCGATAATCTAAATTGGTTTCAGGATAGCAAGGATAAATGCAGTAAATGGAAGTGCAATTATTTCTCCATCCTCCAAATGGAGGTGTTACTCAAGATGTCTCAGTAAGTCAGAGTGGGATGGAGGTAGGCATTACACCGTCTTAATCTCATAACCGGCAAAACAGGCTTAATAGGCTTGGATAGCCTGTTCCTGTGATAGGGGCAGCCCCAGCCTACCCTGCTCAGATGGTTCACACTGATATAGTTGCCTTCAATCTTTGTAGCAGTCCATCACCATAGGTGAGTTCTGCCCCACCAGGACCGTAGGAGATGGGTAATGAAGGTGGACATCTAAGGAGTCACAAACCACGGAAATCGGAGGTAATCCTCAAGGTGCTTTACAAAGGCTTAATTAAAGGAATGGATGATTAGCCAAAAGGAGGGGAGATATTTCAGATGAAGAAATGTTTGGCTAAGAAGTTTAGAGTGAGAGGCATTGTGGGTGAGAAGCAACTATTCTGTAGATTCTAAAATGCAGGGAATTGGTAAGAAAGGAAGCCAAGAGTGGAGTAAATTAAGGGAAATTAATCATATTCAACAAATAATTATAAAGGTAAATAGTACGTTAGCCATTGTTGCAAGGGGACTGCCATGCAGAACTGCTACAATTGTCCAGTTTTCATCCGACCGCTAATGGAAAAGTGTATTTACCTAAAGCCAGATACACTTGCCTTGAAGTCGGTGGGAGATTCATTATGTATGAGTTACAAATTGAATATTTAGGAATAGAATTGTGGGGCTGGAAGAGGATACTGAGACAGGAATGTTCAGACAAATATTTGAGAAAAGATGCAAAGCCAGTCATGCTCAGTTGGTTTGCATCCTAGATTACAGCAGATATTTATGTTCCGCAGTGCATTGATTACTATGAAGACACAAGGAACTGCACATACTGGAATCTTGCGTACAACACAAAGTGTATTAGGAACTCAGTGGGTCAGGCAGCATAAGTGGAAGGCATGGATTGGCGACATTTCATATTGAATACGATATTAGGCAGAAGCTCTGTCCTGTTAATGAAATAATTATAAATTGATAAACATTAAGGGCATTTGATTAAAAAATGAAGATTAGATCCATAGGCAAGATACTTATCAATTAGACCATTTATATGTACTTTTCACAATCCCATGATGTCCCATTTATCATTTTGGAGGGAAAACGTTTTTTTTTAGAAATATTGCAAAATAATCAACAATTATGCAAAATATCACCCCTTTTAAAGTTCTGGCTTTCTTAATGTACTGTGCCACTGACTTTTCTGTTAGGCTCCTGCTTCTGATGCCGATGCCCGCTGTAACATTTCCTGCTTCCTGTGTTCCCCGCTGCTAATTGCCCGCTATTCAGTGGAACAACAAAAGAAAGCAAAGGGTTCAACAGATATCTATTCAACTTCTGAGGGCTGAAAGAGTAGCTTTGATCCAGCACCCTCCATGATCTCCTGGCCACCCAACAGCTTTACTGTAGTCATTGTAGGAATTCTGGGAGCCAATTTGCACACAGTCACAAGGTAATTACCAAATAATCTGCTTTTGTTAAAATTGTGTTTTAAGTTGCAATTCTTAGTCCTGACACCAGAGTGAATTTTTTTGGAATGTGTCATTGGATTTATAGTTTTCTTAAACAAGTTGGCTGTTTAATCTTGTATCCCAAAGGTCAGACTCTCAGGAGCACCAACCAATATGGGTACAAATCTCTGGTGGTATGAATCTACCACAATTTAAAAATGTTAAGTAAGAATTTGGCCAAAATCAGCAGTTTTTTAGTTGCAATTTGTGATCTGATTGTCACTGGTGAGGGTAGTATTTATTTCCCATCCCTAATTGCCCATAAGGAGGTGCTGGAAAGCTGCAGCCCTTCTGCTGAAGCTGTCCTCACAACCTGTTGAGAATATCCAGGTTGGCAACTTGTGCAACTTGGAAGAGAATGTGCAGATGGTGTTCCCATGCACAAGATGCCTTTTCCTCCTTGGCAGTGGAGATCGCAGGCTTGGCAGATGCTGCTGGATAATGGAGATGAGTAACTGTCATGTATTTTATCGATGATGCACACTGTGATGTTTTGTTCTAGATGGTGTTGACCCACATGTGTTGTTGGAGCTACCAAAATGTATTGCATCACACGCCCGACTTGTCAAATGTAGAAGAGCTGTAGGATGTCAGGAAATAAGTCACTCACTGGCGGTTCCCTGCATCTGACCTGCTCAGGTAGCCGTGGTATTTACATGCATGGACCAGCTGAGGTTCCTCTCAATAGTGACCTGCAGCACTTGATAGGGGCGACTTGGTAATGGTAATGCCACCAAAAGGCAAGGGTTGGTAGTTAATTTCTCCTGAAAGTAGAAAAAACTACAAATGCTGGAAATCTGAAAACACAGGAAATAGTGGAAACAAGGTCAAGCAGCTACTGTGGAAAGAAAACAATGTTTCAGCGCTGGTATCTTTTGTTAGAACTGGGAATTAGATATAAATTGCAGAGAAGGTGGCAGGAGGAATGGATAGGACAATCGGTGACAGGGAGAGAGAGCAGGTTGCACTAATGAGGAGAAAAACCTACAGCTGGAGAATTCACTACTGAGTTTGTACGGTTGAAGAGGAGGAGTTGTCTTAATACTCATTTTTTAGCTTTGGTCTGGTATTTCAGGAGGCCATGGACTGATAAATCAAAGTAGGATGGAGAATTAAAGTAATGTGTAATTGGAAGCTCAGGATCACTCCTGATGAAAGAAGGTGGATGCTTGGCAAAATTAACCATTCATTCTGCTTTTGATTTCTCCACCGCAGAGGAGACAACATAGTGAGCACCAAATATAGCGCACTAGCCTGATAAAAGTGCAAGTAAATCCCTGCATCACCTGGAAAGATTGCTCTAGTCCCAGATGATGGGAAGGGGAGAGGTGAAAGGACAGGGAGTTGCATCTCTTGCAGCTGCTGTAACAGGGCAAGTGATGGAAGGATGGACCAGGGCGTTATGAAGGAGACGGTCCTTTTAAAATACTGAAAGAGGAAGGGATGCTACATCAGATGACAGAATTGTGTTGAGGATAGCATAAATTGTGAAGGACGATGTGTGGAATATTGGGACTGGTGGGGTAGCAGGCGAGAACCAGGATAACTCTCCTTGCTCCGACCAGATGTCAGATGTCCAGGTGCAGGAAATAGATACTTTATATCCTTATCTCTTTTTGATGTACTTCTGCGGCATAAATGTTATTTCCTACTAGCAGCCCATGTGTGAATTTTGTCTGGCTCGTGCAGCAACCTGACACAGATGGGGACTGGGGACTGGAACATTTTCTATAGGGATGGGTGGGTGACTGTTAATTTTTAAACTCTGCCCTTCCAGGTCCGTCTTGATGCTTTGCCAGCTGCCTTCACATTTTGGGTCATAGAAACATAGTAAATAGATGCAGGAGTAGGCCATTCGGCCCTTCGAGCCAGCAATTCAATATTATCATCCAAAATCAGAACCTCATTCCTGCTTTCTCCCCATATCCCTTGATTCTGTTAACCATAAGAGCTATATCTAACTCTTGAAAACATCCAGTGAATTTGCCTCCTCTGCCTTGCGGCAGAGAATTCCACAGATTCACAACTCTCTGGGAGAAAAGGTTTTTCCTTACCTCAGTCCTAAATGGCCTACCCCTTATTCTTAAACTATGACCCCTGGTTCTGGAATCCCCCAATATTGGGAACATTTTTCCTGCATCTAGCCTGTCCAATCCCTTAAGAATTCTATATGTTTCTACCAGATCCCCTCTCATCCTTCAAAATTCCAGTGAATATAAAGCCCATTCGATCCATTATTTTATCGTATGTTAGTCCCGCCATCCCAGAAATTAACCTGGTGAACCTACGCTGCACTCCCTCAATAACAAGAATGTCCTTCCTCAAATTATGAGACCAAAACCGCACACAATACTTCAGGTGTGGTCTCAACCGGTTCTGGCTAGTGCTGGTCATGACATGCCCTCCTCCCTGTCCTTTTGAATCACGATTGATGGCTTGGCCTGACTGTAAGAATATGCCAGACCACAAGGTGATAGATTGTGGGCTACATTTCCGCTGCCACTCCACAGGACCTCACGTGTTCCTTGTTTTAAGTCACCAGATCTATTCCGAGTCCATCCCTTGTAACATTATTGTCTGCCACACAACACAATGATGTCAGTGTGAAGATGGTACATAAAGTCTCACAAACTATGCTACCATAGACAAATGCATCAAGGTGGATTGAGTGGACAAGGTCAAGTTGATTAATTCTTTGTGATGATCCACTCATTACCTGTGCAAACCCAATCTGACAGCAATGATGCTTTGGTCAGAGGCACCAGGCCACTCTTGATGGTGAACCTTTGTCCTTTGAAAGAGCACATTCTGTACCCTTGCTATTTTCGTTCAAGTGTTGTCCACATTGGGGAAATGAGGAGCAATGATTCATTGGTTGAACAAGGATGCTGGGTGATAAGCAGTGGGTTTGATCATGTTTGTCTTATTGGCATGAGATTTCAGGAGGGCTGAAGCCAATGTTCAGGACTTTCAGGGCTATTCCTTTCCACCAGATACCAAAGTACCAACACCTTTGGTGGGTCTCTTCTATCATGTGGTCTGGATGTATCTGGGGATTTTGAAGGAGGAGTATAGCATTTGCTCTGTGTATGATGTTATGACTGTCGCTGTTGCTTGATCCATCTTTGGAACACCTTTCCCAGTTTAGACAGTTGTCCACAGGATATTGTGAACGTGAAGTGGAAGTGCTGAATTTTGGGAAATAAAACCAGGGTACGACTTTTACATTGAATGGGTTGGAACGTGGGTAGTGTTGTACAACCAAGGGACCAAGTACTGACATATATGTACAAGTAAATACAGGAATGACATCACAGGACAACAAGGTGTTGAAGGAGGCTTTTAGCCTGCTGGCCTTCATCAGTAAAAGGTGTAGAAGTTGTGAACGTGTGTTCCAGTTGTACACAATGTTAGTGACAGCATACTTACAGTTTTCTGTTCTGTTTTAGTCACCCAGCTATAAGAAAGATGCCATTAAGCTGGAAAGAGTGCAGCTATACAAGGATGTTGCCAGAACTCCAGGGACTGAAATTTATGGAGAGATTGGGCAGGCTAGAGCTTTGTGCCTTGGAATGTGGGAGGATGAGTGATGATCTTATCGAGGTGTATAAAATCATGAGGTTATAGAGTGAATGTATGGTCTTTTTCCCAGGGTAGGTGAATCAAGAACTAGAAGGCATAAGATGAGAAAGATTTAATAGGAACTATAGAGGCAACATTTTCATAGGGTGTGAGTATATAAAATGTGCGGCCAGAGGAAGTGGTTGTTGCAGGTACGGTAACAACATTTAAAAGATTTTTACATAGATACATGAATGGGAAATGTTTATCAGGCTATGGATCAAATGTGGGCAGATGAGACCAGCATAGATGGCCATCTTGGTCAGCATGGGCGAGTTGGGCCGATAGGGCCTGTTTTCATGCTGCTTGACTCTTGTCTGGTTTCATTGCCTCAGTTGGTGCCTGGTAGTCCATCTGGTTATTCTTTGTCTTCACCTAGCTGTAATGGTACAACTGAGTGGTTTGCAAAGCTATTTTAGAGTGCATTTAAGTGTTTACCCATTTTATTGTAAAGTTGTGCAATATATTGCCTTGGCTATAAAATTAATGAAATGTGGATATAATTGATTTTATCCGTTCACTTATAAGACATAGTATCAGTTTCATTAAGAGAATGTAAACTGCCATTCAGAGGTCATTATAATGTGGTCTATTGACCTGTAAAATTGTACCGATGGTCATTCAAATTTGATATCCATCTTGTATCATCTACATTGTTATTTTCATTTATTATAAAGTACACTGTCAGCTGGCCCATATAGTTTTGAGGAAGATGGAATTATGATTCTTAACCTTTCAGCTTGTTTGAAACAAATTTTCAAATAAATATTAACAGAAATGAAATATCCCTGAAACAAGGAAGCATCTTTCAGAAACAGAGGGGGTCCTGAATTATTTCATAGGTTCTCAACGCAGAGAACCGTACACATTTACAATACTGAATGCCATCCAGCCCATTCTGTCCATACCAGCCCAGAAAAGCTACTTAGAACAGTCCCAAAATATTCCAAAATTATAACCACTCCTGTTTGCCACAGAGCGAAATCAGGCAGCCAAACCGAGGACGAGGATGAGGAATACGAAGATGATGATGATGATGAATATGTCCCAGAATGGCATGATACGTATGATAATGAAGATATTGACGAAGATGATTTTTCAGATGAATCTGAGAATCTGGAAAGAGATTTCTTTTATCTGGAAGATGACGATGTTTATGACTAAAGAGAGTTGAGATTTATTTATATATATTCTGAATGAGTGGACAATTTAAGGTAAAATAAGATATGTAACTGATTATAGTCGGATCAAATTATCCCGGTGCACTCTGATAACAGCACCATCCACTTTTTTGTTGGGCCACCTCTGGTTAACTGGCTACTTAATTTCTTTTAAAAGCTGAATTTATTTTGGTGTTCAGATTCAAGTTTAACAAAAATACAACGAAGGAAAAATGCTGAGGGTATTTTTTGTTACATGTATTTAACTACACTCCCTGAAAAGGGACTGAAAACCTGCTACTTAGTTGGTTGTGGGAGATGTATGCTATGTTCAGCAAAGAAATGAAGGGCATCAAAGCCTGCACGTAGCTGAAAGATTCCACGTTCGCATAATGTTCTATCTTTGACAAATTCCAGTTATGCAAGTTATGAAAATAAAATACTTCCAATGTATAAACTTGTACTCTCTTCCTCCTTATCCATTTTTTATTTAATCAAATAAAATTTAATTGCTCCCTACACTGTCTCAATATGAAAAATCACCCCTTTCTTTTTAACCTCAACATTCTCCCACCTTCTGCTCAGAGATTTCAAAATTCTTGTATTACTATTTCATCCAAGGCCTTCCTAAGCACACCTGCAATTTCAGCTTGTCTCATGCCAGCTCACTCTTATGAATTTGTTATTGAACCGCCACTGAACTTTAATGCCATGTTCAGCCAAGCATTCCCACTGCAACCCATTCACCGGTGGGATCATTTCCTGAATCTCTTCAGCTTGCCATCTCTCTTAGCTTTACTAACAAATCTCAAGTCACACACGGGGGAGCCGTCCTGTATCGGTATGGCTGCCCAGCCTGCAGCTGTCTGTTTTTTCACCTTTTTAAATTTTTTGTGAGTTAAAGTGTTTTGTTTTTGGAGGTTTAGTCTTTTTTATTAGGGGGGGGTGAGGGGGGAACTGCTTTTCAGGGTCCCTACCTGGTCGGAGAGGCGGCTTTCCTCCGAGCAGCTCCTTCGACCCGTGCTCACGGCCTACCAGCGGGCCTGGAGCGGCATTTCCTGAGCGGACTGGCAGAACCTCAGCTTCGGCGGCAGGCTCAGCACTGGAGCGCTGTCGCGGAGCGGGCAATGCCTTGCCCAGGTCACCGTGCTGGAACTCTGGTATGCTGGGACCGCCGATGAAACATCACGGAGCTGCAGGTCTGTGGAGCGGCTAGTTGCAGCGGCGCTGAACTTTACATCGGGAGCCTGGGATCTCTCGCCGAGATCGCCAGTGGTGGAGCTCATCCAGCGCGGCCTGTTAGCTTCGGAAGCCGCGGTCTCGGGTAAGGAAGCGGCCGTTCCAGGTATCCCAAGCCACTGAGAGGATTCGCCCGACGCTGGAGCATCATCAGCCGGCGAGAAGGGCCTGTAACATCGGGCCTCCACAAAGGCAACTGTGGCCCGACTATGGGTGGACATGGGGATGGGGACTCAACTTTGTGCCTTCCCTCATAATGGGAACCATTGTGGGGGGATGTTTTTATGTTTAAATTTCTTTATTATTATTATGTTGTATTCTTTTTAATGTGCTGCAATGGCAATCCGCATTTCACTACACCAATTGGTGTATGTGACTAATAAAGAACCTTTGAAATCTCGTCACCTCAGCAGTCCTTTTTTATTGTAAAAAAATCCCTTTTAAAAGCAAGTTGAAGTGTTTTGAACATTATGATATTTCCAAAGGAGAAAATTCCAATAATCTCTGGTGACAGATCTTACCTGAAATTTTAACGTATCAGATGTTGGTTTCAAAAACCCCCCCATAAATGTTACCAACTTCTTAAACACCCTCAAGTTTTCCTCAAAGGGTAAGTGGTTGATGTTTTGGGTGATTCCAAACCAGAGGAAAACAGTTAACAGTTAGTATTGGGAGCAGAGTGAACTTCCAGAAACCCACATTGTCTTTATTCTTTAACACAATGAAATCATCTGCAGTTTTGTGCTCATGTATTCTCGTAGCTTCAGTTTAGTTTTCCAACAACATGAAATCAGGACATGTGGCCCATTATTCCATATCATAATCAATTCGCTCCGGTACTTCAATTGTTTTATTCTCTACTTTGTGCCCTCCCAAAGGGGAATTTTAAACAAATGTTGCATTTACAATGTTGCTCTGTTGTGTCTTGCATCTTTGATAAATCCACTCCCAGTCACCAAACCCCAAATCCATCCCAAATTAGTCGCCATGTTTGGCCAAGTTACAAAAGTAAATTCAAATTAATATTTAACTGAAATGCTCAGGGATGTGGTAGATGCAATAAGGGCAATACATCTTGCTTCCTTTGATCTTCCCCTTTCAATTATCCCAACAACTCCAACAGAAGGATTTAATTTTGACTGAACAATACTTGAAAATCAGCTATTCTTAATCTGTAATTTCAGGACTCTTTAAAAGTCTGAAGTTATGTTGGTAATGTGAACTATCCAGTGTTGTCCACTACAGAGGGAAAAAAATTAAACCAGGAGGTGATATCACACGCACCTCTTTCCATTTTGTCCAGAAATCTTGTATTTTAATTCAAGGGATTTATGTGCATGTAAGTACAAAGCACCAACAGTTAACATGATGGACATAGGGCTTCCTATTTTAGTAATGGGAGTACACTGTGCTTTATCCATGCCTATAGCTGTTGCTCAAAATATTGTTGTATGACTATTTCCACTTTCTCCTCTGAATAATCCTTCACATGGACGTTTGTTCCATTCGCTGCTCCTCGAATCATTGCGGAAAGAGCTAGAAAACAAATTGTTCAATAAATTACTGGTCAACATCCAGGTTGATGAGGTATTACGAGGTTCCGGTCAGAAAAATGTGGACATACACCAAGTATAGGCAAGTGGGATCAAGCAAGTCTTTGAGGAGCACAATGGATTTAGGAGTTTACTGGAGAAAATAAGGAGGGCAAAACAGGTATACAAGATATTACTGACAGATAAGGTAAAGGAGAATCCCAAAAGATTCTGAGCATAAAGAAGAAAAGGGTAAGTAGATCCTTTTAAGGATCAGTGTGGTAATTTATGTGGAGCCACAGGAGCTAGGCAAGGTCTTACATGACTACCTAAAACCTTTTGTGATAAATGTCCAAATGTTGTTATTGTACCTGCCATAACTATTATCTCTGGCCACCTGTTCCATATACGCATCAACCTTTATGTGAAAAAGTTGTCCCTCAGGATTCTCTCACCATAAACCCATGATTCATCTACATTGAGAAAAAGACTGCATTTACACGGTCTAATCCACAAGATTGTATATATCTCCAATGTCACTCCTTAGCCTCCTGCACTCCAAGGAAAATTGTCCTATCCTGACCAACCTCTCCCCGTAGCTCAGGCCTTTGGGTCCTGGCCACATCCTCATAAATCTCCACTGCTCTTTTTCCAGCTTAATGGTATCTTTCCTATAGCAGGGAATCCTCATAATGCACTCAAGCCTTTCCTGTGTTATCTAGTGCCTTTTAGGTATAAAAGTGACCATAATTTAAAAGTGAACACTAGCATAGCAAGAACTTATATTTCAATTGAAACAAAGAAACAGTCTGTACCCACTATTCATATTTCCCAACCACTATGAGGACGTGGCTCATGAAGGCTGCTTGCTTGGATTTCGCAATATATGTTGTACTTGGGAGGTTGAATGTGAGGGGAAAGTACATAGTTCATGGCAAGACCTTTCCAAACATTGATGGACAGAGGGATCTCGTTGTCTGTAAATAGCAAAGCAAATGGATCAAGTGGTAAAGAAGGCATAGGGTATGCTTGCTGTCATCAGTTGGAGTGTAAGAGTCAAAAAGTCATGATGCAGCTTTATAGGACTTTAGTTTGGCCGCTTTTGGAGAATTGCATATAGCTCTGTCTGCCCCATTACAGGAATGATATGGAAAGGGTGCAGTAGAGATTTACCAGAATGCTGCCTGGATTAGAGAGTACTAGCTATAAGTAGAGGTTGGAAATTGTGGATTGTTTTCCTTGAGGCATCAAGTTGAGGAGAAACCAAATAGAAATATATTAAAGTATGAGAGGCATCGATAGAGTAGACAATCGGAATCTCTTTCATGTTAAAGACTAGGGGGACAGGTTCATAATTTAAGGAAAACGTGCAGGGAATGTTTTGTTTTACACAGAAAATGGTAGTTGGGCTGGAACGTGATAATGGAGGCAGATACGATAATAGCATTGAAGAGGTTTTTAGACTGGCAGATGGATATGCAGGAAAGAGATGGATATGAATCACATGCCGGCAGAGGAGTTTAACTTGGCATGTTCAGCACAGATAGTGTCATGGGGTCTGTTTCTTTGCTTATTTCATTACATGTATATTATTTCCAGACAGTTTCCTCAGCACGTAAAACAGATTAGTTCTAGATATTGTAGGTCTATATTAGTACAATATTAATACAAATTTAAACATTCCTGTTCACCTTTCAGTATCAGAACTTGTAATTCAAATTAGTAAAACTTGAGAATAAACATATATCCTCTGTGGTGCATTTTTTCCAAGAAATGAGAACACCATTATAAGATTATAAAGCAAGTGGGATGGGAAAATGAACAATTGATATACTTGAGAAAATACATTTGTCATTTAACATGATCTTGTGTTTTAAGCAAAGTGCTAAGACCCTTGGTTTGTTTAGACTCTCAATTCCTTTGCGATTCAGGTACGCACCGTAGGTTGACGGCGTCCGGAACAGGCACAGAATCTTCTTATTCATGGCCAGAGCTCTCCCAATTTCATAACCAACACCCAAAGAAGGCTGAGTGACCTCTGCCACAATTACTGCCAAGGGGAAAGAGATTTGATTAAATCATTCAAAACAAGATAAAAAAATATATTCATTTTCATGGCTGCTAATATGTGCAAACAAGGAAGTTGTTAGTTTGGACCTGGGTACATATCAAAATAACTTGCCTCAGTCATGACAATAAGAGGGTTACCCAATGAAACTTTAACCAGTACTCAGATAGAGAAAAAGAGGCTGTTACTGAAGTTTACTGACAATAGTAACTTAGAATATATAATCTGTGAATGAGGGCAATCATTGTTTCAGCAAGTGGAAAAAATCTTCGAAAACATATTCAGTATGGGATATACAAGATCGCCCGCTTTGATCAAGGAAGGTATGTGACAACATTCTGTACATCATGAAAATCAGGGGAGCAAACACATATGCTGGAGCAGATGTACATAAATGTAAATTAAAATCAGTGAAAACATCAGTAGAGCACTGAAAATAAAATTATTGGGGGGGGGGAGAGATATCAGATTTAAGAAATTACCAAATTATTTGAGGTTTTTTTGGGCTGTAACTAGCAGAATTGAGGCCAACTAGTACTTTGAAATGGTGCCACACAAGAGATTGTTACACAAAATTGGAGGGCAGCGGTATTGGAGGTAAAGTACGAGTGAAATCACGGACAATCAGAAGGTCATTTTTGGATTGTGTAGCTCTATCTAGTGGGGTACTGCTGGATCAGAGCTGAGGTCCTAGCTCTTTACAATCTTCAATGTTTTTCATGAGGGTGATCCAGTGTAATGCATTCAGGTTTGTTGATGCTACAAAGCTAGCTGATAGTATGGGCTGTGAAGAGGATATGAGGGGACACATCCAGATTAAATAAATGGGCAATGACATGGCAGATGAAATAAGGTGTAAATCATCGAATGCAGCATATGTTCATCAAATTGATTCCTGGAACAGTGAGATTGTCTTATGAAGAGAAATTATGCAGGCTGGGCCCTCATGCTGTCGAGTCAGAGTGATACAGCATATAAACAGGCCCCTCGGCCCAACTTGCCCACACCGGCCAACATGTCCCAGCTATACTTATCCCACCTGCATGTGTTTGGCCCATTTCTCTCCAAACCTGTCCTATCCATGTACCTGTCTGACTGTTTCTGATGGGATAGTCCCTGCCTCAATTACCTCCTCTGGCAGCTCGTTCCATACACCCACCACCCTTTGTGTGAAAAAGTTACCCCTCAGATTCCTATTACATTTTTTCCACTCACCGTAAACCTATGTCCTCTGGACCTTGATTCACGTACTCTGGGCAAGAGACTATGAGCATATACATGATCTATTCATCTCATGATTTTATTCACCTCTGCAAGATCACCCCACATCCTCCTGCGCTCCAAGGAATAGAGTCCCAGCCGATCCAACCTCTCCCTATAGCTCAGACCCTCTGGTCCTGGCAACATCCTCCTAAATCTCTCTCTACCCTTTTGTTTGACACCATCTTTCCTATAACATGGTGCCCAGAATTGAACTCAATACTCTAAACGCGGCCTCAACAATGTCTTATACAACTGCAACATCACCTCCCAACATCTATACTCAATACTCTGACTGATGAAGACCAATGTGTCAAAAGCCTTTGTGACCACCCGATCTACCTGCGACTCCACCTTCATCGCTATCATTAGGAGAACGAGAGCATCCTTAAACCAAAATTCTTAGGGGGCTTGGTAAGGTAAATGTGGGGATAGGGTAACCATCCATGGTGCACAGATCCAGGAACCATGGAGTCACAATAAGGTGGCATAAGGAACTGCAGATGCTGGTTCCTGCCTGCTTCAAAGTCTCCACTATTGTCCCTGTACCCAAAAAGCCAAGGATGGCTGGTCTTAATGACTACAAGCCTGTTGCACTGTAATCATGAAGACCCTTGAAAGGCTTGTGCTGGTCCACCTAAAAAATATCACAAACCCCCTACTGGACCCCCTCCAGTTTGCATACTGGGCCAATAGATCAGTGGATGACACAGTCAACCTAGGCCTGCACTTCATCCTCCAGCACCTAGACCACCAGGGGACTTATGCAAGGATTTTGTTTGTGGATTTTAGCTCTGCATTCAACACCATTGTGCCAGAGCTACTACACTCAAAACTCTCCCAGTTGACTGTGCCTGAACCCCTCTGCCAGTGGATCACCAACTTCCTGATAGAGAAGCACCATGTGAGGCTGGAAAAGCACATCTCGGACCCGCTGACCCTCAACATAGGAGCACCGTAAGGCTGCCAACTCTCCCTTCTCCTTTACTCTCTCTACACCAATGACTGTACCTCCACAGACTCCTCTGTCAAGTTTCTCAAGTTTGCGGATGACTCAACCCTAATTGGACTGATCCAGGATGGGGAAGAATCTGCCTACAGACAGCTAGCGTCCTGGTGCCATCGCAACAACTTGGAGCTCAATGCCCTTAAGACAGTGGAATTGACTAGACTTTAGGAGAGCTTCCTCACCCCACTCACCATCAATAACACCACAGTCACATCTGTGGAGTAATTTAAGTTCCTTGGAACCGACATCTCGAGGGACCTTAAATGGATCATTTTTTCCTAAATGTCACAACCAACACAACGTTCTGAATTGCCTACTCCTGCTTCTTTATCTGCTAAAACGTAATGCGGGCTATAGTTGAATTGCATCCAACTCACTGGAGAAATGGTGTACATGTTCTTTTATTCAGAAGTAAACACCGCCACCCTTAAGTACAAAAAACAGAAACTGATGCTACTCAGAATTAGGAAGCAGCATTTGCATTGGCTAACAGAGCAAGTTGTGCTGGTAGGTTCACTTTTTAAGTTGTGACATTAGCCTTCTGCTAGTCTCTCCACATAAATTAAGAATTAAATATCTCTAACAGTTTAAGTGTTGATTTTTTAAATTAAAGTATCCGCAGCTTCCGAGTGCATCTCGGACTCACCGTCAGCCTCCCGCAGCCATTGCAAATCTCTATCGTGGATGCGTTTATCATCAACTTGCATTCCGCCCTCACCTGTGAAACAAACAGAAATGATATGAAATGAATCCTCGCTGATGACGTGCACCTGGGACGATGATAGCGCCGACAACAACCTGCTGAACTCCATCAGTGTGGCAGTGCCACAAGTAGGAAACGGCAAACTCAACCCAGGAGGCGATGGGCAGCTTCTGAAAGCGCCAAACGCAACCATTAAGTCTGTATGAGGTGACTTTTGCACCATGGACGAGTTGGTTTGGTCTGTCAGCAACTATCCTCCGAAAGACGTGTCGATTGTATTTTGGGAAACTCAACTTTTTTGGCAGGTGAGGCTCAGCGGAGCGGTGGCGGCAGGTGGACCGACGTGGTTTGGAACCGGGATCCTTGGGACTGATGCGTTTACCATCCGTTTCCAATTCCAGCGGCATCACGACGGTGCGACCCGCTGAGTTCTTCCAACGCTTTTCCTCGGGAATCCTGGAGTCTCCCTTTGATATGGCAGCTGAGGAATGGCCAACCCTCCACCCTCCCCCTCACCTCTGGCCGGGTGCTCTCTATCCCCCCCCCCCCCCCCCGCATATCGGACCGAGAGGGAGTTTGCACCTCCACCCCGGGCCCGGAGGGAGCCTTCTCTCCCCCGGGAGGGAGCCTTCTCTCCCCCGGGAGGGAGCCTCCCACCAGCCCGACCCCGGAGCCGCGGTCCCCGCGCGTTTGGAAACTCTGCACCGGGACCTTTCTCGCTGAGATCCGGGCGGCCAACGTGCTCGGTGAGAACTTGGCCGAATCTCTTCAACTGGCCGATGATCCTGGAGTAAATGCCCGCGTCCCCCCGCCCTCCTCGGATGCTGCCGCAGAAGTAAATGCGGAGACTCATGGCCGCTTCCCGCTGCAATGTGACTGGCGCCCCCGGGCTGGGGAACTGTTGGGCGGGGACAGTCCGCGAAGCGCGCCGCTAACCCCGCGTTACTGTTTAACTTTTGTCATGGTTTTGAGACTCAAATTTGGATACTATGACACAGACACAGAGAATTCTTCAAGAAGACGAAAGCCTTTATTTGCAAATATCTGAGTGCTTGGAACATTCAGAGACCACACCACCTGTCAGTTCCCTAATTGCTCTCTGAATCCCAGAAACAAGCAGCTTTTTATTACAGTTTCTAGCCCTCTCTTTCATGCTGTACTCATTATCTTTCATTCAGATTCAGATTCAATTTTAATTGTCATTGTCAGTGTACAGTACAGAGACAACGAAATGCATTTAGCATCTCCCTGGAAGAGCGACACAGCAAATGATTTGAATAAATAATAATAAGTGTCCAGGGGGGGTGATTGGCAGTCACCGAGGTACGTTGTTGAGTAGCGTGACAGCCGCCGGAAAGAAGCTGTTCCTGGACCTGCTGGTTCGGCAACGGAGAGACCTGTAGCGCCTCCCGGATGGTAGGAGGGTAAACAGTCCATGGTTGGGGTGAGAGAGGTCCTTGGCGATGCTGAGCGCCCTCCGCAGACAACGCTTGCTTTGGACAGACTCAATGGAGAGGAGCGAGGAACCGGTGATGCGTTGGGCAATTTTCACCACCCTCTGCAATGCCTTCCGGTCGGAGACAGAGCAGTTGCCATACCAAACTGTGATGCAGTTGGTAAGGATGCTCTCGATGGTGCAGCGGTAGAAGTTCACCAGGATCTGAGGAGACAGGTGTACTATTCATGCTGTACTCTTTTCTCATCAATCTTTCTTCAGTTCTAATTTTCTCTATCTCGCCACCTTTAAATTCCGACCTTGGCTCAATCTTTATTAAACTTTACATTTCCCCTCGTATCTCTCCTTCACTCGCCACCCTTAAATTCCAAACTATTGCTTTTTAATCTCCCAGCTATGTTTTAGCTGAAGCCATTTTATACTGTTACACACAGCATTTTAGTTTATGTTTTATACAAGGATATGAATGTATTTATTAAGAATACAAAAGTAAAAATAAGTAACTTGTTTATAACTTAAAGTAACTTGTTTATAACTTCCATATAACTCCCTCCTCTGAGACTCCAACGAGTCTCAAAAGACAAAGAAAACCACACACACATCCCCCAGGTCAAATCGCCCATAGAGCCCTGAAATGCAGGCTCTTCTAATTAAGTTAGTGTAATGCTGTGCAGTGTTCTTTCTCTGACTCCCTGAGAAACTGGGCCAAAAACCCTCCCCCATTATGTGAGGCAGGAAAAAAGATCCAGTTTCCCTTACAGACTTTGTTTAACATTTTCCTTACACTTCTTCTCCATCGTAATAGTATTCTATCAATGAGGTCCACTTTCCTTGAGGGCCAGATTCATCACCCATTATCATTGGCAGTTGCTTCACAGTTGCTTTCACCAGGAGAGACTTAATACAGGGGAAAACACAGCACAACATTATTGCCACTGCAAGTAATGCGACCCCAATGGTCAAACCAATTTTAATCAGCCATGCTCCCCAGCCCCCCAACATGCTCTCCAGCCATCCAAACATTTGATGTCTGCACCCTACGTTTCTTTTAACCTCACTCCTTTTTTTTTTAGCTTATCCATGGCTTTAGTGATAGACCCCTCCTGGCTAGTATTATTACGTATGAAGTTGAAACATTATTCCCCAAACACCCCCTCATTTTGACCTTACACCAGTCTCATTGTCACGAATGTATCCAAAAACCTCACAATATCTTAACCATATAACAATTACAGCACGGAAACAGGCCATCTCCCCGAGTCCCATCTACCTACACTCAGACCATAACCCTCCATTCCTTTCACGTTCATATACCTATCCAATTTATTTTAAAATGATAAAATCGAACCTGCCTCCACCACTTCCACTGGAAGCTCATTCCACACAGCTACCACTCTCTGGGTAAAGAAGTTCCCCCTCATGTTACCCATAAACTTCTGTCCCTTAATTCTCAAATCATGTCCTCTTGTTTGAATCTTCCCTACTCTCAATGGAAAAAGCTTATCCACGTCAACTCTGCCTATCCCTCTCATAATTTTAAAGACCTCTATCAAGTCCCCCTTAACCTTTAGTGCTCTAAGGAATAAAGACCTAACTTGTTCAATCTTTCTCTGTAACTTAGTTGCTTAAACCCAGGCAACATTCTAGTAAATCTCCTCTGTACTCTCTCTCTATTTTGTTGACATCTTTCCTATAATTTGGCGACCAAAATTGTACACCATACTCCATAATTGTCCTCACCAATGCCTTGTACAATTTTAACATTACATCCCAACTTCTATACTCAATGCTCTGATTTATAAAGGCCAGCACACCAAAGGTTTTCTTTACCACCCTATCTACATAAGATTCCACGATCAGGGAACTATGCACAGTTATTCCTAGATCCCTCTGTTCAACTGCATTCCTCAATTCACTACCATTTACCATGTACGTCCCATGTTCTCTTGTTCTGCCAAGATGTAGAACCTCACACTTATCAGCATTAAACTCCATCTGCCATCTTTCATCCCACACTTCCAAATGGCCTAAATCTCTTTGTAGACTTTGAAAATCTACTTCATTATTCACAACACCACCTATCTTAGTATAATCTACATACTTACTAATCCAATTTACCACACCATCATCCAGATCATTGATGTATCTGACAAAAGACAGTGGACCCAACACAGATCCTTGAGGCACCCCACTAGTCACCGCCCTCCAACCTGACAAACAGCCATCCATCATTACTCTCTGGCATCTCCCATTCAGGCACTGTTCAATCCATCTTGCTACTCCACCAATAATACCCAACAATTAAAATTTCTTAATGAACCTTCCATATGGAACCTTGTCAAAGGCCTTACTGGTCCATATAGACAACATCCACCTCTTTACCCTCATAAATTTCCCCAGTAACCTCTTCAAAAAATTCAAGAAGATTAGTCAAACATGACCTTCCAGGCACAAATCCATATTGACTGTTCCTAATCAGACCCTGTTTATCCAGATGCTTATATATATTATCTTTAAGTATCCTTTCCATTAATTTGCCCTCCACTGACGTCAAACAACGTTCTTGTTAGAACTCTGCTCCTACCTCACTTCTTTGTCCTCCTGTTCACTTACCTCAGGGCTATTATCGAGCCGTACCTGTGGGACATCCCTCATGTAATGATTGAAATGGTACCAGGTAGATCAACCTTCTACCTGAACATCGGTGGGTGGTTTGGAAAGCACATACATACACCTTGTCTCCAGGTTTAAAGGTCCTTCCTCCTGGTCCACCTCCCACTGCTTTTACTTTGCCTGTGCATAAATAGACTTGTACATAATAATTAACTGTTACATATACTTCTAATTCTACCTCAAACTGTTCCAAACTCGGTCCCTTGTAGGGACCTCTCCATTGTGCCACCGGCATTGGTTGGCCTGTAAGCATCTCATGTGATGTTATGTGGTTATTCGGTTAGTTTTGCATGCAACATCTCTTCAGTGCAAATTAACTTTACTGAAAAGAAATCTATAGAAACATCAGCAAAACCAAGCAACCTTCATTTTCCAACTTTTCCCTTTTAAGCTGCGATGATACAAAGCGTTACCTTATAGCTGTTAGTAACCTCCCCCATTGCTTACAATTTCTTAAAGGAACACACACACATACCCTTACAGCATGTGGCCTACAACAAACAAACAAGACTTATCACATATATGAACTTTCTCATTCATTCAAAACCGGTTTTTACACACAAATCCCATTCGTTCCATTCTTACTTCAAAGAAATTATGCAATTTTCTACACAGATTAAAGTTTCCAAATTAACATTTATATAATTCTTATCTCCCCTTTTAAGTTAAAGTAGGATGGTCTAATCCCCTATCAGTCAGGTTCCTGAGCACTGTGATTGGATATTGATTCAGATCGTGATTAGTCAGACTCACCGTCACTCAACATCTGACCACACCCCACTCCCATTAATCTCCAAACAAAGAAGCACATTTTGTCTTGGTCTCTCAGCAGAGAGAATGTAGCAATTTTATCTCCACAACCAGTCAAGAAACTCAGTCCTTACACCTCCTCTGTCCTCGTAGTCACTATATTACATTACACTATTCTTATTGCAATTCTACTTTCTGCTATTCTACTATGTTATTATGGTGCACACTGTTCTTTTCTACCTACTTACCTTAACACTACCTGCCTCGACCATGCAAACGCCTGACCTCTCAGGGCGGTATCCACAAGGACTTAATAAACTCTTTAAAACTGCCTTGTCCGTGCAAACCCCTGACCTCTCAGGGTGGTATCCACGGGGACTTAATAAAACTCTTAATAATATATATATATATATTACTCACCACACAGCGCAGCCTTCTCGGACAATCCTCTGGGCCTCCTTTTTAGAACAATTTAGTGCCAGATTCTTGGGTCGGAGAGACCTTCTAACTACCTAGGCACTTCTGTGTCCCCAGGGGCTTGTCATGTTCAACACGTTATTAGTCCAAATGAAGCGGAAAACCGCATAATAATTTTATTGGGTGGCCACCCTTCTCCTGTTGTCCCTAGGAGCCAGAGGGGCTGGGAAGCGCCCTGAGCTGTTTGTCTTTTTAATTAACGGTCTCTTACCGACCCTGCTTGCTGAGCCAATTTTGTCGTGCCTTTAAGACTCAAATTTGGATAATATGACACAGACACAGAGAATTCTTCAAGAAGACGAAAGCCTTTATTTGCAAATATCAGCTTGGAACATTCAGCGACGACACCACCTTTCCGTTCTCTAATTGCTCTCTGAATCCCAGAAACAAGCAGCTTTTTATTACAGTTTCTAGCCCTATCTCTGCTGCATTATCTTTCATGCTGTACTCTTTTCTCATCAATCTTTCTTCAGTTCTAATTTTCTCTATCTCGCCACCTTTAAATTCCGACCTTGGCTCAATCTTATTAAACTTTACATTTCCCCTCATATCTCTCCTTCACTCGCCACCCTTAAATTCCAAACTATTGCACCATTTTAGTTTATGTTTTATACAAGGATATGAATGTATTTATTAAGAATACAAAAGTAAAAATAAGTAACTTGTTTATAACTTAAAGTAACTTGTTTATAACTTCCATACGTTCTGGTGTTAAAATGAGACAGATAAAGAGTCGGCGCCGTGTTTCCGACCAGTCCTGCCCCCCCCCCCCCCCCCCACACATTCCTCATTGCGGCCTTTGCACTTTACTTTATCTGAACTCTAACGTTGGAACTACCAAAGATCATAGAGCGGAGCTTTGGTAACCACTGTATTCTGCAATCCGTTTTTTTCTTCTTTTGCACAGGAAGTTGTACAGGTGCCTGGTTTGGTTTTACTTGTGGCTGGTCGGATTTGACTGGATAGCATGCAAAGTTTATTCACTGGAAACGAGGAACTGCAGATGCCGGACTTTCACTATATTTCCGTATATACCACAACAATAAACAATACCAATGAACGTATAACATCTGTTTCTGACAAAGTAGTCGCCTTGAAAAGGGAGAAGCAACGGGTACATTGGATGACAGTTTTGTAGAACAGCTCCATTCATTCTGCGGAGGCAACCTGGCGTTTCCAGTCTTTGGGCATCATTGGAACAGCACAAGAGTCGAAGACAGGGTGGGTACCTTCTAGGATTCTGCCTCCTGTCGAGCCAAGCTGCAATGCAGTCGGATAGAATGCTCTCACTGGTGGATCTGTAGAAATTGTCAAGATTCAGAAGGGTGACTGCAGATGCTGGAATTTTGAAAACAATCTGCTGGAGGAACTGAGCAGCTGTGGAAGGAAATGGACAGACGATGTTTGTGGAATTCCCTGCCACAGACGGCAGTGCAGGCCAAATCACTGGATGGATTTAAGAGAGAGTTAGAGATCTAGGGGCTAGTGGAGTCAAGGGATATGGGGAGAAGGCAGGCACAGGTTATTGATGGGATGATCAGCCATGATCACAATGAATGGCACTGCTGGCTCGAAGGGCCAAATGGCCTCCTCCTGCACCTATTGTCTATGTTTGGGTTGGCACTTCAATCCCTCCACAGTAGCTGCCTTGCCTGTTGAATTCCAACAGGACGTTTATTTGTTCCATTGGTAAGAGTCATTGGACACATGTAGAATTTCCTCATTACTCTGAGGAATTAGAGGAGTCAGTATGTCGGAAATGTCATCTGTTCCATTTCTCTCCACAGATGCTGACTGGCCACATGATGAAAACACTCGCGGGTCAGGCAGCATCTGTTGAAAGAAATACAGAAATACAGGCCAAGTGACTGCAAATGATGTCATCTACAATAAAAAAACAAACTGCTGGCCTTTACCTCTATAGATGCTGCCTGATCCTTCAGCAGGTTGTTTTTGGCCCCAAAGTCATACACCGTGGAAACAGCCCCTTCATCTCCATTTGCCCACACCGACCCATCTACACCAGCCCCACTTACCTGCATTTGGCCTATATCCTCTAAACCTGTCCTATCCATGTACCTGTCTAATTGTTTCATAAACTTTACAATAGACCCTGCCTCAATTACCTCCTCTGGCAGATAGTTCCATACACAGACCCCATTTGTGTGAAAAAGTGACCCCTCAGATTCCTATAAAAAAATTCCCCCTTCACCTTAAACCTATGTCCTCTGGTTCTTGATTCCCCTACTCTGGGCAACAGACTGTCCATCTATGCAATCTATTCCTCTTCTGATTTTATACACCTCTTTTATATCACCTCTCCTCCTGCGCTCCTAAGAATAGAGGCCCAGCCTGCTCAACATCTCCCTGTAGCTCAGGTCCTCCAGTCCTGGCAACATCCTCGTAAATCTTCTCTGTACCATTTCCAACTTGACAACATCTTTCTTGTAACATGGTGTCCACAACTGAACACAATGCTCTAAATGCGGCCTTACCAACTTCTTCTATAACTTCAACATGACCTCCCAACTTCAATATTTAACACTCCAACTGAATGTGCTAAAATACTTTGACCATCTTATCTACCTGTGATGCCACCCTCAAGGAACTATGTACCTGCACTCCTAGAACCCTCTGCTCTACTGTTCACTGTGTAGGTCCTGCCCATGTTAGGCTTTTCAAAACCTCCCATTTCTCTACTAAATTCCATCAACCATTCCTCAGCCCACCTGGCCAACTGATCAAGATCTTGCTGCAATTTTTGACATCTATCTTCATTATCTGTAATACTGCCCACTTTTGTATGATCTGCAAACTTGCTAATATTGCCATGTAAGTTCTCATCCAAATCATTGATATAGATGACAAATAGTAATGGGCCCATCACCGAACCCTGGGGCACACCACTAGTCATAGGCCTCCAGTTTGAGAAGCAACTTTCCCACATTACCCTCTGCTTCCTTCCATGAAGCCAATTTCTATCCGTTCAGCTATCTCTTCATGGATCCCATGCGATCTAACCTTCTAGAGCAGCCTACCATGGGGAACCTTTTGAATGCTTTGCTGAAGTTCATATATACATCTAAAGCTCTGCCCTCATTAACCGTTTTGGTCACATCTTGAAAAAACGAAATCAGATTTGCGAGACACCAACTCCATGTAAAAAACCATGCTGGCTCTCCCGAATCACCCTTTGTCCATCTAAATGCATGTATATCCTATCCTTCAGAATACTCTATATTAGTAACTTTCAAACTGTTATAGCTCGCAGCCTTTTCCCTGCAGCTCTTCTTGAATAGAGGCACAACATTTGCCATCCTCCAGTCTTCCGGCACCTCTCCTGTATTTAATGACAACTCATAAATTTCAGCCAGGGCTTCCACAATTTCCTATCTGGTTTTCCAGTGTCCTTGGATATATCCGATCGAATCCAGGACATTTTTTCTACATTCAGCGTCAGGACCTTCAGCACCTCTTCGACTGTAATACTGACTGACTGCTCTCAAGCCACTTCCATTGACTGACCCCAGTTCCTCAGTCCTCCACGGTAAAAACCGAGGACCTTGCCCACCTCACGTGGCTCCACACAGTTGATTGTTTTGATTCCTGAGGGCTCCTACTCTTGCGCTAGTTACCCTTTTCCCCTTTATGTAGTTAATATTTGTTCGATCGTTTCATTTCAGTTACCTTCCAGTTGCAGAGAGGATGAGAACAATATCTCAGACTGACCAAATGACTTAACGTGGTAGTTAGGTAGTACATTGAATTGATCATGGGGAACAAGAACATGGCAGACCAATTGAATATTTACTTTGGTTCTGTCTTCACTAAGGAAGACATAAATAATCTGCCAGAAATAGCAGGGGACCGAGGGTCAAATGAGATGGAGGAACTGAGTGAAATCCAGGTTAGCCGGGAAGTGATGTCAGGTAAATTGAATGGATTAAAGGCCGGTAAATCCTCAGGGCCCGATAGGCTGCATCGCATAGTACTTAAGGAAGTAGCCCCAGAAATAGTGGATGCATTAGTGATCATTTTTCAAAACTCTTTAGATTCTGGAGTAGTTCCTGAGGATTGGAGGGTAGCTAATGTAACCCCACTTTTTGAAAAGGGAGGGAGAAAGAAAACTGGGAATTACAGACCAGTTAGTCTAACATCGGTAGTGGGGAAACTGCTAGAGTCAGTTATTAAAGATGGGATAGCAGCACATTTGGAAAGTGGTGAAATCATTGGACAAAGTCAGCATGGATTTACGAAAGGTAAATCATGTCTTACGAATCTTATAGAATTTTTCGAGGATGTAACTAGTAGAGTGGATAAGGGAGAACCAGTGGATGTGTTATATCTGGACAGAAGGCTTTCGACATAAGGGTTTAGTATACAAACTTAAAGCACATGGTATTGGGGGTTCAGTATTGATGTGGATAGAGAACCGGCTGGCAGAGGAAGCAAAGAGTAGGAGTAAACGGGTCCTTTTCAGAATGGCAGGCAGTAACTAGTGGGGTACCGCAAGGCTCAGTGCTGGGACCCCAGCTATTTACAATATATATTAGTGATTTGGACGAGGGAATTGAATGCAACATCTCAAAGTTTGCAGATGACATGAACCTGGGGGCAGTGTTAGCTGTGAGGAGGATGCTGAGAGACTGCAAGGTGACTTGGATAGGCTGGGTGAGTGGGCAAATGTATGGCAGATGTAGTATAATGTGGATAAATGTGAGGTTATCCACTTTGGTGGCAAAAACAGGAAAGTAGACTATTATCTGAATGGTGGCCGATTAGGAAAAGGGGAGATGCAACGAGACCTGGGTGCCATGCACACCAGTCATTGAAAGTAGGCATGCAGGTGCAGCAGGCAGTGAAGAAAGCAAATGGTATGTTAGCATTCATAGCAAAAGGATTTGAGTATAGGAGCAGGCAGGTTCTACTGCAGTTGTACAGGGTCTTGGTGAGATCACACCTGGAGTATTGCATACAGTTTTGGTCTCCAAATCTGAGGAAATACATTCTTGCCATAGAGAGTACAGAGAAGGTTCACCAGACTGATTCCTGGGATGTCAGGACTTTCATATGAAGAAAGACTGGATAGACTCGGCTTGTACTCACTAGAATTTAGAAGATTGAGGGGTGATCTTATAGAAACTTACAAAATTCTTAAAGGGACAGGCTAGATGCAGGAAGATTGTTCCCGATGTTGGGGAAGTCCAGAACAAGGGGTCACAGTTTAAGGATAAGGGGGAAATCTTTTAGGACCGAGATGAGAAAAACATTTTTCACATAGAGAGTGGTGAGTCTCTGGAATTCTCTGCCACAGAAGGTAGTTCAGGCCAGTTCATTGGCTATATTTAAGAGGGAGTTAGATGTGGCCCTTGTGGCTAGAGGGATCAGGGGGGTATGGAGAGAAGACAGGTACGGGATATTGAATTGAATGATCAGCCATGATCATATTGAATGGCGGTGCAGGCACGAAGGGCCGAATGGCCTACTCCTGCACCTATTTTCTATGTTTCTACATTAGACAATAGACAATAGGTGCAGGAGTAGGCCATTCGGCCCTTCGAGCCGATTCCCCTGACTCCGCTATTTTTAAGAGCCCTATCTAGCTCTCTCTTGAAAGCATCTAAAGAACCTGCCTTCACCGCCCTCTGAGGCAGAAAATTCCACAGACTCACCACTCTGTGAGAAAAAGTGTTTCCTCGTCTCCGTTCTAAATGGCTTACTCCTTATTCTTAAACTGCTTAATAATGAGGCTGTGGGACCTACCGTGCAAACCAGACCATACAAGTAGAAAAGGAAAACGGAGGAAAGGTAATAAGAAGCGGAAAAGGCAGAAAGAGCGAAAAAAATTAAAGTTGGAGATTTGTAACAATGCAGGAGGCCACAGACTGATCAGGGTGAAGAATTGAAGTGGCAAGCGTCAGGAAACTCAGAACTCCTTCAGGCTGCATACAGATGTACCACAAAGTTATCACCCAATCTGCATTTGTTCTCTCCATTATGGTCGAGGCCACATGATCAACACCAAATGTAGTACACTATAATGTCATAATTGGTTGTGAATAGTCTGCCTTGGCCTACTTGATCTCCCGGTTACCAAACACTTTAACTCCCTTTCCCATTCCTATACTGACCTATCGGTTTTGGGCCTCATCTACTGTCAGAGTGAGGCCAAATGCAAATTGAAGGCACAGCACCTTATAGTTCGCTTGGGCAGCTTACAACCCAGCAGTATGAATATTGATTTATCTAACTTCAAGTAACCCTTGCATCGCCTCTCTCTACGTCCCTCACCCACCCTAGTCATCACACTAGTTTCACTGTCATCCTGTTGAGTTTCACTGTTTGAATTACTCGTTATCACCTCGGTTCGTATCCCTCGGTTTCATCTCCTCGATTCTCAGTCTGAAGAAGGGTCTCGACCCAAAATGTCACCTATTCCTTTCCTCCAGAGATGCTGCCAGTCCTGCTAAGTTACTCCAGCTTTTTGTGTCTATCTTTAGTGAATAACTACTTCACTTGGAAAGACGTTTCTGAGTAGCCTGATGGTGGGAAGGGACAGGTATTGCATGGAAAATGCTATGAGATGGAGATTGATAGGTGGGGACAGGAACTAACATTTTAAAATCAAATTTTCAGTATTTGCATTTTTTAATTTTAATATCCTCCTGAATTTAATAATTTCAGATATCCAGCGTTTGAGAATAGGTCAGGTTTGGTGTACAAAGAGATGAGGAGCATGGTTGACAGAGAGATGGCATCTGTGGGCCACCTTTCATGGAGGGTTGTGAGGTTGAGCATTGGCTGACTTTGTGTCTCCAATGCTACTTGAACAATTGAGTATTTACAATGTTTTATTTTGATTCTTATTTCCAACATCAACATACAGTGAATGGTAGGGCTATGGGGAGTGTTGTAGAGCAGGGGGATCTCCGAGTGCAGGTTCATGGTTCCTTGAAGGTGGAGTCGTAGGTAGATAGGGTGGTCAAAAAGGCATTTGGCACAGTGGCCTTCATCAGTCAGAGTACTAAGTATAGAAGTTCAGAGGTCATGCTGCAGTTGTATAAGACGTTGGTGAGGTCTCATTTGGAGTATTGTGTTCAGTTCTGGGCACCATGTTATAGGAAAGATGTCACGTTGTAAAGGGTAGAGAAAAGAATTACAAGGATGTTGCCAGGGCTAGGGGGTCTGAGCTATATGGAGAGGTTGAGTAGGCTGAGGCTCTATTCCTTGGAGGGCAGGAGGATGAGGGGTGATCTTATTGAGGTGTATCAAATCATGAGAGAAATAGATGTTGAAAGGGAAAAGATTTAACAAGAATCTGAGGGGTAACTTTTTCAAACAAAGGGTGGTGGGGGTATGGAACAAGCTGCCAGGGGAGGTAGTTGAGGCAGGGACTATCCCGATATGTAAGAAACAGTTAGACAGGTCCATGGATAGGACAGGTTTGGAGGGATATGGACCAAATACGAGCAGGTGGGACCAATCGACATAGCTGGGACATGTTGGCCAGTGTGGGCAGGTTGGGCTGAAGTGCCTGTTTCCACACTATGTTTAAGAAAGAACTGCAGATGCTGGAACAATCGAAGGTAGACAAAAACGCTGGAGAAACTCAACAGATGAGGCAGCATCTATGGAGCGAAGGAATAGGTAATGTTTCGGGTCGATACCCTTCTTCAGACTTCCACACTATGGTCACAGTGGCGCAACGGTAGAGTTGGTGCCAGCGCTTGCAGCACCGGAGACCCAGGTTCGATCCCAACTGTGTGTGCTGTCTGTCCGGAGTTTGTACGTTCTCCCCGTGATCTGCGTGGGTTTTCTCCAAGACCTTCGGCTTCCTCCCACACACCAAAGACATGCAATTCTGTAGGTTAATTGGCTTGGTGTATGTGTAGTTTGTCCCTCGTGTGTAGGATAGTTTTAATGTGCGGGGATCGCTGGTCGGCGCGGACCCGGTGGGCTTGTTTCTGCGCTGTATCTCCAAACTAAACTAAACAAATATTGAAATCTGGAGCATTTGTACACTGTGCAGTTTTATCCTGTGGTTATCCAGGATCTCCTCCACTGTCTACCTTCGGCTTGCTTGACATGATGGTGGGTACCCAAAAAGCTGGAGAAACTCAGCGGGTGCAGCAGCATCTAAGGAGCGAAGGAGATAAGCAACGTTTCAGGGACCCTTCTTCAGACTGATGGGAGGTGGGGGGGCAGGGAGAAGAAAGGAAGGAGGAGGAGGTGCCCGAGGGCTGAGGGAGAGGTGGGAAGGGGAGGAGACAGCAAGGGTTAACAGAATTGAGAGAATTCAATGTTCAAGCCAAGAGGATGTGGACTCCCCAAGCGGAATATGAGATGCTGTTCCTCCAACTTGTAGTGTTGCTCACTCTGGTCGTGGAGGAGGCCCAGGACAGGGAGGTCGGATACGGAATGGGAGGGGAGTTGAAGCGCTGAGCCACCGGTATAGAGGTCGGATACGGAATGGGAGGGCAGTTGAAGTGATGAGCTGCCGGTATAGAGGTCGGATACGGAATGGGAGGGGAGTTGAAGCGCTGCCGCCGGTATAGAGGTCCGATACGGAATGGGAGGGCAGTTGAAGCGCTGCCACCGGTATAGAGGTCCGATACGGAATGGGAGGGCAGTTGAAGCGCTGCCACCGGTATAGAGGTCGGATACGGAATGGGAGGGCAGTTGAAGTGATGAGCCGCCGGTATAGAGGTCGGATACGGAATGGGAGGGGAGTTGAAGCGCTGCCACCGGTATAGAGGTCGGATACGGAATGGGAGGGGAGTTGAAGCGCTGCCACCGGTATAGAGGTCGGATACGGAATGGGAGGGGAGTTGAAGCGATGAGCCGCCGGTATAGAGGTCGGATACGGAATGGGAGGGGAGTTGAAGCGCTGCCACCGGTATAGAGGTCGGATACGGAATGGGAGGGGAGTTGAAGCGATGAGCCACCGGTATAGAGGTCGGATACGGAATGGGAGGGCAGTTGAAGCGCTGCCACCGGTATAGAGGTCGGATACGGAATGGGAGGGGAGTTGAAGCGCTGCCACCGGTATAGAGGTCGGATACGGAATGGGAGGGGAGTTGAAGCGCTGCCACCGGTATAGAGGTCGGATACGGAATGGGAGGGGAGTTGAAGCGCTGCCACCGGTATAGAGGTCGGATACGGAATGGGAGGGGAGTTGAAGCGCTGCCGCCGGTATTGAGGTCGGGTTTTGGTTATTGCGGACCGAGCGGACGTGTTGGAAACGACTAGATCAGTGACGGAGTTGACCCGGCGGCGCGCGCATGTCTCCTCCATCACTCGATGACGTGTTCTGGCGACTCCATTGGAACTGCGCATGCACCGCAAGCGCGGATGCAACTGCGCATGCGCGCGCCGTGCAGAGGGAGATTTGAAATGGCGGCAGCCGGGGCTGGAGGGAGAGAGGCGGCGGAGCGGGCCCGGGATGGGGAGGAAGAGGGAGGCACCGGGGGCTTCAGCGGCCCTGGGGAGGGAGAGGGAAAGGGGCCCGGGGTAGAGGGGCCGGAGTCTGGGGCCGAGGGACCCGACTGCGGGGTGCGGGCTGGAGTTGCGAAACCGGCCGGCGGCGGTGGCGGCGGTCTGGGCCCCGGCGCTGGGGCGCGGCCCGACGCGGATCTGTCCGTGCTGTTCCCCGGACAAGTGACTCGGCGGAGCTGCTGCCGCCTGGTCTGTGAGCTGCTGAAACACGTCCTGTACCAGAGGCAGCAGCTGCCGCTCCCCTACGACCAGCTGGCCTTCTTCAGCAGGAGAGACTGCAGCTCGGTGAGTATTGCGGCGAGGGGAGGCGGGCGGCTGGCAGTAAAGTGGCATCAGAACTGAAAAGCTGGACAAACGATATTAAATTTCATGAACGGCTGATTTAAATGCAGTCTTAAATCTAGCAGTGACGACGTTAAACGTATGGTCTGGTTCGCAGTAAAAGTATATTTTATTGGGGGGAAAAAAGGCTGGATACGGGGAAAAAACATGCTGTGGACGGGACGGTAGTGGAGTGAGAGGAGCCTCACTTTTCACCCCATCAGCCGTCGCTTATAGCACCTAATTCACCTACATTTTCGCCTCCACCAAGGGGATATCACCACCTTCCAGGACTGAGATGAGGAAAAACGTTTTCACCCAGAGAGTTGTGAATCCGTGGAATTCTCTGCCACAGAAGACGGTGGAGGCCAATTTGCTGGATGTTTTCTAGAGGGTAGAAACCCCTGTCCCACGGTATGAGTTCATTCCAAGACCTCTCCCGAGTTAAAAAAAAAATCAAACTCATGGTAAGCACGATAATGAACGTGGCGGGTATGTCGAAGCTCGGGGACCTCTCTTAGCGCTAACGGCAGGTAAGCACGGGAAGACTCGTGAAGACCTTTCAACATGATGAAAAATGTCCACGAGAGCCCCGAGTACCGACGAGTGACCAATTCCGTAAATCTCCGAGTTCGAATCAGGGCAAACTCGGGAGAACTCTTGGAATGAACTTGTGCTGTGGGACAGGGGTTTTAGATTTAGCTTGAGGCTAAAGCAATCGAGGCATTTGGGGGAACGGAGTACTGATTTTAGATGATCAGCCATGATCATATTGAATGGCCTACTCCACCTATTTTTCTGTTTCCCATCTCCACCAATTTCTGTCAAGACCGTTATCTCAGCAACTCCCTGGTTTGCCCATTCCTTCCCACCCGAACTACCCCCTCTCGAGGTAACCGTAGGACATGAGATGCAACACCTGTCCCTATACCTCCTCCCTAGACTCCATCCAGGGACCCAGACAGTCCTTTCAGGTGAGGCAGAGGTTCATTAACACCTCATCTACTGTATCCCCTCTCGGTTTGGACTCCTAGAAATCGGCGAAACCAAGCAAAGTCTGAGTGATCATTTCGCTGAAAACCCACGCTCAGTCTGCCTTGGCCTATGGGATCTATTGGTTGCCAAACATTTTAACTCCCATTCCCATAGTGACATTTCTGTCCTAGACCACCTCCATTGTCGGAGTGAGGGCCAATGCAAATTGAAGGACAACATCTCGTATTTCGTCTGGGCAGCTTACAACCCACTTGCTTGTACAGTCAGATCATGCCTGAACTAATCTTTACTTAAACACCAGCTCTCTCCCCACACCATTTGACTGACTTGTTCTTAATATCTCAATATCCTTCTTGAGAAAATACATTAGCCTATTAGTTTGAACGGCATATTTGTGTTATAAATTTCTTGTTCTCTTTTCAAATCTTAAGGTCTGAACCAGCTTAAAGTTGTCCACTTTCATTTCAGTAAACAGTTCTGTTATGTCGACTGAGGTTTATTGCAATCCCACTGACTCCCACAACTATCTTGACTACACTTCTTCCCAACCTGCTTCCTGCCAATTCATCTGTCTACGCTCTATCTGTGACCAGGATGAAGTGTTCCATACCAGGACATCTGAGATATCCTCATTCTTTAGGGAACGAGGGTACCCCTCTCCCATCATAGATGAGGCCCTCGCTCGTGTTTTCTCAATATCCTGCAGCTCCACCAAAGCTTCCTCGCTCCCTAGTCAAAAACAAAGACAGTCGCCACAGTCCTTACCTTTCACCCCATCAGCTGTCGCATACAACACATAATCCGACATTTTTGCCACCTCCAATAGGATCCCATCTTCCCATTGCCACCCCTTTCCACCTGCTGCAGAGACCATTCCCTCTGCAACTCCCTGGTTAATTCATCCCATCCCACTCAAATCGCCCCCTCCCTAGGCACCTTCCCATGAAACCGCAGGAGATGCACCCCTGTCCCTACACCTCCTCCCTCGACTCTGTCCAGGGACCCCAACAGGTTAGGCAGAGGTTCACTTGCACCTCCTCAAACCTCATCTACTGTAACTGTTGTTCAAGATGTGAACTCTTATACATCGGCGAAACCAAATGTAGACTGGGCGATCGTTTCACTGAACACCTTCACTAAGTCCGCCTGGACTTCCCTGATCTCCTGGTTGCTAAACACTTTAATTCTCCTTCCCATTCCCACACTGACCTTTCTGTCCTAGGTCTCCTCCATCGTCAGAGTGAGGCAAAATGCAAATTGGAGGAACAGCATTTCATATTTCATTTGGGTGGCTTACAGCCCAGTGGCATGAATATTGTTTTCTCTAACTTCAAGTAACCTTGGTGTTCCCTCCCTCTCTCCATACCTCCCACACCAAAGTCACACCAGGTTCTTGTTTTCACCCAATAAACAGCTAACAATGGCATGTTCCCTCTCCCTCTGAGTAGCTGCCTTGGTGGAATTTGAACTTGTGTCTTCAGGCGATTTGATTAAACCAATGGGATTTAATTTGATTAAGGATTTAGTGATTGTTGGCTCAATGGCAAAATGAGCTATAAAGTGCCTTTTAGTGATTTGAGAAATCCTCTTCCAATGATGAGCAAGGTTATACCAAGGGCAGGGCAGTTTGTAGGCAGTATGTGGGCTTGTGATTTGGCCTCTGTATCTAAAGAAGGATTTATTTGCTGTTGAGGTGATGAACTGTTTCATATTGGTTCCCAAGAAGGAGGAAATTGATTGAACAAAAAAAGTGATAGTCATTTTAAGTTTAGAAAACAAAGTGGTACTTATTGATGCTAAGAGCCGTTTGTCTCGTGAACTTTGGCAGCACTGCATCACAGGACCAGGTCAGTTTCAATACTGACCTCTGGTGCTATGTGCATGGAGTTTGCACATTCTCCATGTGTCTTCATGGATTTCCTCTCGGTGCTCTGGTTTTCTACCACATCCCAAAGATGAACATCGAGGAATTAGCATGAAAACAAGTACTTCGGCCCACCAAGTCTGTTCTAACCTTGATGTGAGTTTAATCTAATCCCATATGGCACTTGGTCTATATACCTCCATTCCTTATCTGTTCATGTGCCTATCTAAATACCTCTTAAACATGGTTATTGTATCTGTTTCCATCACCTCCCCAAGCAGTGCATTCCAGATATTTACCAGTTACCAGTTAAAAAGTTGCCTTTCCCACAGGTGGAGCAGCGATAGAGTTGCTGCCTTACAGTGCCAAAGACCTGTGTTCGATCCTAACTATGAGTGCTATCTGTACAGAGGTTGTATGTTTTCCCTGTGTCTGGGTTTCCCCCCCGGTTGCTCCTCCCACATTCCAAAGCGGTACAGGTTTGTAGGTTAAACCTACAACATTCCAAAGCGGTACAGGTTTGTAGGTTTGTAGCTTTGTAAAGATTTTATATTGTCCGTAGTGTGTAGGATAAGTGTAGTGTATGGGGATTGCTGGTTAGTGCGGACTTGATGGGCCAGAGGGCCTATTTCAGCCCTGTATCTCCAAACTAAACTTAACCCCTCTCTCACCTTAAATTAATGTTCTTTAATATGATTCAATTCTAACTTTGGGTCGGGGGAGAATATGACTGATTATCTACCAGGCACGTGCCGTGAGTAATTACTTAAGGTAGGCAGTCAGCCGGCTTTTAAAAAATAAAAATAAAAACATTAAAAATCTTAAACCGCACATGCGCAGATTGTTCTCTCCGTAAAGAATAAAAATAAGTAACAATTCAATTTTCCCAAGGCTTCTAAATCTCCTTCATTTTTTAATTACTGAATGGGTGGGGGACGGAGGATGCAGGCAGGTGGAGAGATGATGGGGAAAAACGGGAGCACACCGGACGTTGAATCAGTTGTCATCTTATTGAATGACAATACTAATTCAAGGGTCCAATTGGAGGGAGAGTTCCTTTCACAGCGTGTGGAGAGTCTGTGCCAGGGGTTAAAGATGCGGGGAGGGCAGGAGTGTTGAGAAGGAGAAGGTCGGAGATCATGTCAGACTCACTCACCGCTGCCACAGCGCTCCGGGCACGGACAGCAGAACTGGCCGCCACTTCCGGGGAAGGAAGCAGCTCGGGTGACTGCGAGCGGCAGCCGGGACCCGATAACAGAACCGGCTGCCACTTCAGTGCCTTCTGCCGGCCCACTCACCTCTGGCAGTGCTCTCCGTCTGAACACCTCTCACCTGCCACTCGCCGGCTTCACTCATATGTAACCCACTTGTGACGCTCTGGGCATGGAGCCACCGCATTGTGGCCAGGGAGTGAATTCGATCGGGTGGCTGCCGGGACCAGGCAACCTCTTCAGCCGCTTCCCGCTAATCCTTAAATTCCGACAGCCGAGTAACCTTGAGTGCGCTGTTGGAATTTAAGGATTTGCGGGAAGCGGCTGATATGAGCAAAGCCGGCGATCGGCAGGAGAGAGGTTTTCAGACGGGGAGCACTGCCAGAGTTACTGGCCCCGATCTCCATCTTTCACAACGCTCATGCCCTCCCCGCAACTTTACCCCGGGCCAGACTCCCCCAAACACTGTGAAAGGAGCTCTACCCACCCACACCGGGAAATACAGTATTTAAAAGCATAACACACCAAGCAATGTACTTACCACGTTAATGGTACATGAACTCCATTCTTCACTATTTGTTTCCTAAGATACACTTAAAATAATAGCAATACACCAAAAACCTGCCAAGAAACTTGTGCTGCGGATGCGCAGTACTGTAAAGGCAGAATTTCTGCTGCCTTCAGCTCCGCTTGAACTTGACAGCTTCATGCAGCGCTGACGGCACGTGGGCTGCACAGATCTTCCTGTGTTACAAGTGCTGCGGTAGAAAGGCACGGTGAATTATGCCTACCTAAGAGATCGATCTCTTAGATAGGCATAGTTCTCCCATGCCGTTACTATTTAATAATTGCCATTTCATAATTTTAGTCAGGGTAGGCAGTCCCTGATGGCACGTACCTGCTATCTACCCTATTTATTCATTCTTTACCCTGACTGCACACTTCATATACTTCTGGCTTTATTCTCTTATCCCTTAGCTTTTCAGTTTCTTTTCCCTCAAGGTGGAGTTGCAGATGCATGTAGACAAAAAAGTACGTGCCTTTTATGCAATATTGATAATTGGTCGATAGGTAGGGTGCACAGAAGGTTGCAGAAAATGTATGGACTGTGACATGCACTATAGATTTTTAAATTCTGCAATGCAACCATATCTTTACCTTCTGTGGGAAGATTGAAATATCAGTTAGTGGTGATTCTCAGATTGCTTCCCAACAAGGATTTTGAACTGTTGGTGTAGCTTATTAAAAGTGATTTAGAACGATTTGTAAAAATATATGTGCATTATGTATGTGTAAAGGATTGTTATATTCTGATCTTGCCCGCTTAGGATGACAGTTCTGTGATGCCACGATCATTAAGAAATGAGCAAAATAATTGCAAGAAATCTCAGAGAATGCTGCTGGAACTGGAAGAGGTTTTTCAGAATTTGGAGACACTGTTTATGTTGACACTGGTTCCTTGCGTGCACATCCTCTTAGGTGGCAGTGTTGTCAATCCAAAGGAAATGTATGAGGTCAACATGGACAAAGTTGCCTTTGGTAGTAATGAAGAGAGCTTGAAAACAATTTCATGCATCCGTCAACTTTTTCACACACTCTTTATCAAAGATCTCTTCAACGAGCTGAAATCTGCTCCTCTGATGAACACTGTGCTTCTTGTTCAAGCTCAAAGGAATTGTGGAATACAATGGTTTCGACCCAAACTGAACTACAGGGTTCCAACTCGCACCAGGAGGCTGATTATTAGCATGGCCAGTGACACAGTCAGTTTAACTTCAGCTTTGGAACAGGGACCAAGCTACAACAATGATGATTACATTTGGTTTCAAGCACCCATAACAATCAAGGGATTTCATTATTTATGATAATCTTAGCTGCATCTTTTTACAGTAATTGTGTGGTTTTAAAGTAAAAACAAGGCTTGCCTTTGGGCAGCTTCTTGTACCAGTGGGGATGGTATTGTATTTATTATCAAGTAGTGAAATTCAGTGAAAATCTTTGTTTGTGTGCTATCCAGTTAAATCATACTATACATGAATCAAGTCATACAGGTGCAACAGGTGCTACAAAGGGAGAACTTCTGTGGCAGAATATGGTGTTGCAGAGAAAATGTGCAGTCCACAGAGGTAGGTCGGAAGATCTTGACAATGCCATAGCTATGGGAGGACAGTTCAGTTGTAAACAGCAAGGGAGAAGCTGTTTCTGTGTCTGATGGTACGTGCTTTAAAGCTTTTGTATTTTCTACCCAATGGAAGAGGGAATGACCGGGGTGAAAATGGTCCCTGATTATATTGGCTGTTCTGGAGACAGCATTAAATGTATATGGAATTGATTTTGGGAGAGGTGGGTGCTTGGTGAGGCTTGACTGCATTTTCTGGTGGGCTTGGGCAGAGCGGTGTCAAACCAAGCTGTGATGCAAGTTGAGATCATGCTTTCTATGGTGCATCTGTAGAGTTGGTATGAGTCACTGAGATATACTGAACCTCCTAAGCCTTCTGGGAAATAGAGGAGTTGGTTTGCCTTCTTGGCTATAGGTTTTATATGGATGGTCCCGGACAAACTGTTGGTGATATTTATGCCTAGGAATTTGAAGCTCTCGACCATCTGCACATCACCTCCACGTAACAGAATCTCACTTCCTGAAGTTAATAATTAGCTCTCACATCTTGGTGGCATTGGAGGAGAGGTATCTTTACATCAATATTCCTAAACACTCTATCTCCTTTGTGTAGGCTGCTTTGTCGTTGTTCGTGATCATCACAGAGATGTCACCTGGAAATGTATGATGTTAGAGCAGAATTTGGCTTGTGCTGAGGAGGGGATAAAATTAGTTTGGTTGGGATTATGGTGTTGAAGGCAGGGCAATATCAATAAATGAGTCTTGTGGACATGTTAGAGATATTCAAGCTGAGTGTAGGTTCCCATTGTGGACCTGAAGTGACGGTAGACAAACTGCAGTCGACCAAGGCTGTCTGGGAGGCTTAAGTTAATGTACGCCACGGCCAGCCTCTTGAAGAACCTCATGAGGGTAGATGTCAGAACCACTGGACAGTGGTCATTAATGCACTCGTTAAAAACGTGGATTTTCTGGGGTGATCCTTCCTAAATGAGGTTAAAGCAGGCCGGCCTTTGTGACAATACCTAACTAGAGATGTGAACTGTTTAATTTCCATCTTGGACAGGAATACTGATTTTTAATTGTAATTACCTGATACTCTTGCTTGCTGAGTAACAGTTGCCCTCTGGACACCTGTGCTAAAAAGTATTGAGCATGGTTGCCTATTTTGGAAAGCTATCCAGAGGGCAGGAATGGACTTGGCTTCACAATAAGGAGTTGATCCTTGACCAAAACACAAAGGAATGCTACAGACTCTGGCCTAATCCCAAGAACAATCAATATTTTTGGGTGTAAGATGCCGTCCTAAGAGGCTGCTCTTTATAATGCATTTAATAACAGCATTGAAAAAAGCTTTAAGTATCTTGATTAAAAAGAAAAATTAATTGCAAGCCGTATTGTATCTACATCCAGTTTTCAAATATGGTGCTCAAAATCAATGCATTTATTTTTTAAATAGCAGAACATGAAAAATAAACTTATTTATCAAAAAACCTATGGAACTTCATTGACCACTCCTGAACTTGCAACTTGGTGTTCAAGATGATTGTAACGTGAACACAGTGCAACATGAACAGAAATAGGATTCTGTACGGTAATATTTAATATTTATAATGGTTTGTGTTAACATAAGGAACCTGACCAAGAGTTGTATCTTGGCTGATTTTTTCCCCCTGTTTTTTTTGCTTCTGCAACTGCCGCACTTTTATTGGTTGATTATATTCAGTGGATTATCAAGCAATAAGGTGGAGAATATCATGATACAGTTCAAAAATGTAATTTATTAAATAAAGAACAGTACTTTTCTCTTTACATTTATAATGCACAATATAATTATATTTGTAATTCTGTTTACTATAATCATAGTGTTATAAATGCAAACTACTAATGACACAAATTTCAAAAACACTTAAATTATTTCTGTACTCTTTACTTCCTTGGAAAATTGGTTTTACTTGATGTCGCAGAGCAGGGCTGCCCCTCTCAGGATCCAATGATCAGGTGACTGGACTGTTTTCATACAGAGAGCAGTAATAAACATCAGGTCAGTACGTTGGGGCTTTTTATAGACTGGACAGATATACAGTTTGGGATCCTTTGGTGCAGTAGAATTGATGGCAAATATGTAGATGACTGGTAGCATTGTAAACAAAACCTTTACAGTGGGCTCGGTCAGTCTTATGTTTCTTCTGTCCCAACCTGCTCCGTCAAGGTAAAGACCATGGATATATACTCCTTCCTACCAAGCAAGCATGCAGAGATTGAAATAAAAAAAAATTCTTCCCAGAACCAGTGAATTTTACAGTATAGAGAAAGGTTATCTCAATTATACAGTACTGACTGAAGGAAGCCACTGGTATAATATCTGTTCTGGGTCTTTGGCAGAGTTGCCCAGATAGTCTTACTCTGCTCTTTCTCTATAGCCATTTTCATTCTTGGCTATTTTTCTACTGCTAAAAAATTTGTATTGATTCTGTTTCCATTATCCCTAGACGTATTTATAAAATCTTCATTAGTCACAGATGATTGGAGATAGTATATGTGGCATCTTTATTAAAGAAAGGATAAGCCATGTAATTATGGGTCTATGAGTTGAATATTAATGGTAAAGTAGTTATTGGAAACATTTTGAGGCTCATGATAATTAGGCTACATTAATAAAGCTAGAGATTTAACTAACATTCCAGATCCAGGGCCTTGATTCGAAATGTGAACAATCCCTTTGCTTCCACTGATGCCACTTTGCTCCAAATTCCAGTATCTGTGGTTGATTATGCCTCCATTAATCACAAAAAAAACAATAGGGGGGAGATCCTCCCTGAATTTGATAGAATTTTTAAAAGAAACAAAATGTGTTGATGAGGGCAGTGTGATTGATGTGATCTCCATGAACCACAGTGAGAACTTTCACAAGGTACCCGTGGGGAAATTGATCCAAAAGGTTATAGCCAATGGATACAAGACAAATTAGATTCAAAACTGGCTGTGGGCAGCAAAAGATATTGGTTTAGGACTGTTTTTGTGATTGGAAGCTTGTGACGAGTGGTGTACCACAAAGATCAGTGCTGGGACCTTTTTTTGTCTCATTTGGTGCTGAAAAAAGTGTGAACCGGGTTCCTACAGACTGCTGAGAAAGGAATGTCAGGTGGTGGCAACAGAAATTAACCATTTAATATGTAGATAATTCTGGATATGAGGAAACTATGGAAATATAGAAGTATTGATATTGAACTGATTACTCCTGCCCTGTCAATTCCATATTACAAGTGATCTCTAGTTTCCTCTTTTGGGCAGCAAGTAATTTGGTATTTTATTTAATGATTTCAAATAATCAAAATTCATACATCGATTGGCTACCCCTTTTCTGCTTGCTATATCCTACATACTATGGATTTTAATTTCATAATTTGTATTGCTCCGTCTAATTACGCTGATTTTCTAATTTCTTTGTGTGAGATCTTCATAATTCCTTCTAGTCATGTTAGAGAAACATTGCCATGTTTCTCTCTCCCCTTTCTTTAATACAGTGGATATATTGAAATGATATTTACAACCATCCAATCTATAGGAAATGCCGTAAAATCCAGTACACACACTTCTCTGTATTTGGCTTTTTTAAACTAAAATGTAGGCAATTAGGGATACCTCTCAAAGAAAAAAAATAAACACGAATGTGCAGGTGTTCCTCATTTCTCTGCACCCAAAATTTAACTTTTAAATATGGAACAAACGCCAAGCCATAAACTAATGCATACATACCGGAGGTGGCGCTTTGATCTCTTCTTTCATCAGTTTTGTTACTTCATTGTGCAGAGTGACACTGTCCAATGCCCAACCTCTATGTGCTCGTGTTACTTCCTGCCTCATTGCAGTTAAGAACCCTAAGCACAAAATAATTTATATCTTTAAAATTAAATGTTTGTTGCTATACATGTGAAATTGCACAAAACATATTGCTCAACAAGTTAGGTATTGTATTTCCATAACACTTTCTGTTACTTCCAGGATTTCTAGGGGTTCCAGAGTCAATGAAGCACTTCTGCATGTGACAATATAGCCATTTACATAATGCGAACCCCCTCTGGAATTAAGTATTGTTATAAACTGTATTCCCTAGCCATCTATTCCTTTTACATGCCACTAGCTGAGGTTGAATTAGATTATTTGCAATCTTAGCATTATATTTGACCTTAATTTCCATTTGCTCATTTGGTGCTGAAACTTTGATTACAGACAGTTTTCTGTATATTTAATTACTACAATAATCTGGTTATCTTCCCATATTGTGCCCTTTAACTCCCCCTCCTATCCCCATAAAACACTTTTAACGCCTCCTCCACTATCAGTGAGGTTCAACGCAGATTGGAGGAACAGCACCTCATATTTCACTTGGGTAGTTTGCACCCCAGCAGCATGAATATTGACCTCTAACTTCAAGTAACCCTTCCTTTCCCAATCTCCCCATCCCTCCCCCATCCTAGTTCTTTGACCAGTCTTACTGCCCTGCCCCCCCCCCCCCCCCGGATTAAAATGTTATCTCTGAATCCTTCGTGGTCCCGTCTAGCTAACAATGATCTATTCTACATTTGCCTTGGTCTCCATCTCCATTGATGTCTCGTTTTGTCATCGTACATTTCATAATCTCTGTGTCTCCCTCTCCCTTGACTCAGTCTGCAGAAGGGCCTTGACCCAAAATGTCACCCATTCCCTCCACCCAAAGATGCTGCCTGTCCAGTTGAGTTACTCCAGCATTTTGTGTCTATTGGGCGCTCCATAAACTTGAATTGATCCAAAACTCTGCTGTTTCTTAATTTGCTTCACATCCTGTTCATTCATCACGTTCATTCTGCTTGTTAGTCTGCATTGGTTTCAGTACCAAAATCATCTAAATTATAATTGATTACAATTTTGATAACTCTAGAACAGTATAGCACAGGAATAGCCCCTTCAGTCCAAAATGTCTGTGCCGAATTAAACTGATCTCTAATTGCACGAGATCCATAATCCCTCCATTCCCGTGAATCATGATAAAGGCACTATTTAAATGCCCCATGTCAATGCATATTTTGAAAGGTGGCGATCAACCAAAGTAATCTATAATTGTAATTCTCATTATTCTGCAAATAATGCTCTGGCAGCACACTTCAATCATAGTTTACTGTTTAGGATACCTACCCTGGGGATTGAAGAACCCCGTCATCCAAAACACATTGGGTCTGCCTGTAAAGATCCATTGGGAAAATTGTGTGTTTCTCTCTAGGAACTCCGTGAACCAAAATCCTAATGTAGAAGATGCCCAGGAAATCTTCTTCCATCCCGCAGGGACTCGAGCATCGAACATGTTATCTAAGGCATCAATTAAGTTCTGCAATGAAAAGAGACACAGTCTAACAACCCATGACTCTCCCAATTGCAAACTTATGCAATAATCAATTTCTATAATCTTTTGACAAACATTGAAAAAAAGAAATACAAATATTTGCTTAGCAGGGGGCGTTAAAGGTTATGGGGAGAAGGCAAGAGAATGTGGTTGAGACGGAAAAATAATTAATCCATGATTGAATAGCGGAGCAGACTCTGCTCCTATGTCTTACGGTCTTGTGGACAGAAGCAACTGCAAATGTGGGTTTACAAAAAAGACAGTGCTGGATTAAATTAGTGGGTCAGACAGCATCACTAGAGGATAAGTTAAAGTTTCGGGTTGGGATTTTAGGTGACTAACCCACAATCCTCCTCCCCCCCCCCCCCCCCCCCCCCGGCTAGAAGTTCTCTCCATTAAGTTTTATTATGCTTATTTAAAATCGCACCGTGTGGGACCTGGAAAAGCTCCATAATTGGGAGAGGTAGCTTACTGATTTCTAGAGATGGGAAATGGGAGGAGGAGTAGAACGTATTGTGTTTTCAGCCTACTCCGTGCTGTCCATTTGCTTCGGTACTCTGTTCCTGCCTTTTCCCAATATCCTTTGATCCGTACAGCAAAAATAAATCTATTTACCTCTTTCCAAGTAGCATGAATAAATAAATAAAAGGGAAACCAAATGAATATCACTCAAACAGCAACCAATCATTTGTTGAACAAAAGCAAAACACGTAGAAAATGCAAGAAACAAGCAGAAAGCTGGGCAGCAGATGCAAATAGAGAATCACGGTTAATGCTGAGGTTAATTATAGTTATCGGAACATGAGGGTGCAAAGTAAGTGGGAAGGGGAGCAAATAACAAATGGTAAGATGTGTGACAGTATATTGAAGAAATTACACCTTACATCCGAGACACCTCATACGCCCTTCAGCTTTTCAATAACTTTCAATTTCTAAGTCTCCAATGCCTTATCTTTACCATGAACGCCCAGTCCCTTTACACCTCTATCCCCACTAGGAAGGTTTCCAGGCCTTCTGGTTCTACCTCAATCTATTTTACTCTACTAAAACTCAACTTTGCAGAACTCATCCCCACCAACATCTCTATTGACTCCTTTCACTTTATCCAAGTTACCCATGGGCCCCAGCTATGCCTGCCTTTTTGTCAGTCACGTTGAACAGTTCTTGTTTCAGGCATACACTGGCCCATTCCCCCAACTCTTTCTCTAATACATCGACGACTGCACCAGGGACCCTTGCAGAACTCGTTGATTTCATTATCTTCACCACTAACTTCCATCCTGCCTTCAAATGAATCTGGACTATCTCTGACACCTCTCTCTCCCCTTTCTTTATCTGTCTCCTTCACAGGGGACAGACAGTCGATGGTCATGTAATATAAACCTACTGACTCCCACAATTGTCTGGACTACATTTCCACCCTGCTTTTAACAAAAATGACATTCTGTACTCTCAATTGCTCGGTCTCTGCCACATTTTCTCCCAAGGTGATGCTTTCCAGTCTTGGACATGAGAGATGTCTTTCGTTAGTAAACGTGGTTTCGCCCCCTTGTCAGATGGATCCTTCACCCACATCTCCGAGTCCTGTGGTTCTGCTCTCACTTCCCTTGCCCTAGACCAAACAAGGATGGTTTCCCTGGTCTTCACCTCCCAGACATTGACGAAGGGTCCCAACCCAAATCATTGTCTAATCTCTCCACAGATGCTGCCTAACTCCCTGAGTTCCTCCAGCACTTTATATTTTGTTCAACCCATATGTTTTTGATATGGGAGAAAACAGGAGCACTGAGAGGAAACCAACTGGGAAAATCTGGAAATTCCAGGAATTGACAACATTCGAGGTCAGGAATGAACCTAGGTTGTTGAAGTTCTGAGACAGCAACTGTACTTGTTGCATCACCTTGACGGCCATTGGTTCTATAAACTTGGCGAATGGAGAAATCAAGGCTACTGCTCGATAATGGATAATTATAGCATTTAAAAATTGAATATACTGCAACTTAAAACCAACTTGTTTTCTCTCCCTGTTTTGATGAATGGTCATAAACTTGAAATGTTAACTGCTGCTCTTTCCATAGATGCTGCCTGACCTGCTGGGTGTTTCTGCTGTTCTATTTTTTTTTGTGGATTTCCAGCATCTTGACTTTTTATTTTTTTCATGGGGTTTGAATGGTCAGTTCCTACTTATATTATAACACTAACCTCGCTCATGATGATGGTCCCATCTATAGCCAGCTTTAAGTCACTCAGACAGATCCGAAGCATTGTAATAACCTTCTGCATCCGGTCAATTTCTTGTCGAAGGAAAATATTCATTGAATTCAAAATTCCCATTTTTACGAGGTGAGCTTTTACCTATCAAAACAGGATATATTATTGTACATTCACTTATTTGTAAAGTGATAAAGAAACAGTTGCTTTAAGAATACATTCTTTTACAACATCAAGTACATTAACTGCATCAAAGCTGGGTGATCGAAAATCTAGAAACATGGAACTGCAGATGCTGGTTTGCAAAATAAAACACAAAATTCTGGAGTAACTCAGCGGGTCAGGCAGCATATCTGGAGAACATGGACAAGTTCCGGTCAGAGTGAAGAAGGGTTCAGACCTGACCATATTCTCCAGGAATGCTGCCTTACCCGCTGAGTTACTCCAGCACTTTGAATCGATTAGATGTTCAATCAAAAAAGACACAAAGAGTTTGCATTTAATTTCAGAATTTAGTTTTCAATTCTGTTGTTAAAGAAGGCACACAACTGACAGGTGGGATTTAATGTTTGCTGTTGTTAATGAACTCTGCTCGATTGAACCAGACAGTTTACCATCACTATTTCCATTGTAATTATTTTCCTTGCACTGTTCAAATTACATTTTAAATAAAGACCATCTATCATCACACCAGTGCTGTCTTGACATGGGGGAGATGAGTTCACTTCCCAATGAATCAGCCTGATCCCAAAATGAGGCCTGTCAGCCTTTCAATAAGGCTATAGCTCATTCATTGCTTTGATGCCCCAATGAACCCATAACAGTAATGTTTAAACTCACCGAAAGCATCTGGAGCAGATGGAGTTCCTGGCCAGTTTCTGAAATAATGCATCAGTCAACTGGACACAGTCTTAAACGACATCTTCAGTCTAGCTCCTCAAGATTGTGTGCATAATCCTCTGCTCTACTTCCTGTACATCCATGACAATGGTCAAGTATAGTGCCCTTGATCTTTATATTTGCCAATAATACCACTATTGTCAGCCAGATCAACAATAATAATGAGATAGACTACAGGAGAGACATTTAGTGTCAAAGTCAGCAAGACAAAAGAGTTGGTTATTGATCTAAGTGAGAGGGTCAACACAATCCCAACCTCATTAAAGGAGCTGCTATAGGGATGGTCGACGGCTTCAAGTTCCTTGCCATCCATATCACCAGCAAACTAACTTGGTCTCTTTACACTTGTAGTGATCAAAAATGTGCATCAGCTTATTTGTCCTCCTAAGCATCAGCAGATTCAGCATGTCCACAGGATTATCTCAAACGCCAGTAGATGTTCTATAGAAAGTATAATGGGATGCATCCCAGACTGATATGGTCGTGTTTTTGACCCTCTGAACCTGCAGAGTGGTGAACACAGTTCAATCCATCATAGACTCTTCACTCCCTTCCATCCAGTCCATCTTTACAGTGTATTGCATCAGGAAAGCTGGAACTATTATCAAGTATACCTGTCACCCTGGGCCTTTCCCCTTTTCCGCTTCAGGGATTAGATACAGGGGCTTGAAAGCCTGGACATCAGGCTTAAGAACCACTTCTTCCCCAATTCTATCAGACTGATTAACCTATTACCTTTTTCACACGTTCTTCCTGAAGAACGTCATTACACCTTTGTGTACATGTCAATAAAGTAATGTGAAACTACCTCATGCGCCACATAATTTGGAGGCAGCTTTTTCAGCATACTCTCAGCAAGTTTATAAACAGTGGCTTCTCGAGTCTCTCCTCCTCCACCACCACTTTCCTTTGGCTGAATATTGGTGATACTGTCGAGGATTTCAGCTGCAGTGTTACTCTGGTACCTGAACAAATGGAAAATATGTTTTAAGGCTCAAGAATCTAAAGTTCTAGTTTCTAAACATACAGATTCAAAGTACTCGTTTATTAACTCGCCTGCATACTCCAACAGTGTGAATTCCCTCCTTCATCCTTGAGCAGTCCTACCTACTCCCTTATTACCCATTTGTTTTTAATGTATGTATATAAAAGTTTGGAATTTTCTTTATATTACATCTCATGGCCTTTTCTGGTCCGCCCAATCAATTGCCCATTGGACAATAATCATTATAAGGGTTATGAGCAATAATCATATCATAAAGGTTAGTTGAGTAATTCTGGACATTACAACAATAAGTGCAATAATTGTATCATTATGATTAGTTTAGTAATTCAGAAAGTCATGGGGAAAAATATACACTACAGCTAAATTGGACAAAGATTAACTTCAGTGATATAAGTGAGATCTAGCCAGGGTAAAATGAAGACATGTCAAATAAAATTGTGTTTGATTGGATATTCTTTAACACAGAATATCTCAGATACTGAGTAGATACATTCCCCCAATATGAAACGATAAGCAAACAAAAGGCAGGGTTCTTTGAATGGTGAGGGGACAAAGAATATGATGATCTCAAAATTGAGATGTATGAAACATGGCAGATGCAGAGCTGCCAAGTACTACGGATTTCCCGTATTTTGTACGAAAATGTGATCCGAATACGGATGTACGGATTTGCTTTGTAAAATAGGGATTTTTTAAAAATCTGCCCGACCTCCTGTTTCATCTTGCTGCTTAAAAAATGCAATGATATAAAAAGGTCATACTGTAACTATATTAGCATTTTAAATTTCAAGATCTGGATGATTATTTTTATAAGCTTAGATCTGCCTGTCCCGCTCCAGGTTTAAACAGCGCTGTCAGTTTAACGCATGGGAATTTAAACGAACAGCACTATGGGTTCTAAAAATAGTGCTCCCAGCTGGAGCGCTATACACATTGCGCTATGTCCCACAGACTGTTAGGGGAGGGAAAAGGTGGGAGGGAGGGAGAAAAGAGAGAGGGGGAGGCAGGGAGAAAAAAGAGAGGGGGAGGAAGAGAGAGGGAGGGAGAAGGAGGGGAAGAGAGGAAGGAGGGACAGAACGAGGGAGAGGGAGGCTTCCAAAATGGCTTCTACATCATCATCATCTGGTGCCAAAAGCAGGAAGCAGCCGTTCAATCAGCAGTATACAAAGAGATGGCAATGAATTCACTGTAATGTAAGGTGTGTAGAAGACATATCAATTGGTAGCAAAGTTATGCATTCTTGTACTCTTACATGGGAATGGCCGCACATAAAAAATAACACCAAGATGAGAAAGACTTTTTTCACACAGAGAGTGGTGAGTCTCTGGAACTCTCTGCCACAGAGGGTAGTTGAGGCCAGTTTATTGGCTGTATTTAAGAGGAAGTTAGATGTGGCCCTTGTGGCTAAGGGGATCAGAGGTTATGGAGAGAAGGCAGGTACGGGATACCGAGTTGGATGATCAGTCATGATCATATTGAATGGCGGTGCAGGCTCGAAGGGCCGAATGGCCTACTCCTGCACCTAATTTCTATGTTTCTACGTAACACTCTTTTCAGCAAAATGGCACAGCATAAAAATACTGATTTCCTCAGCAAAATATTGATTTTCAGGTACTAGAATACTGAAATGCTCTGACAATGCAGATGAACCATTCAAGTGAGAACCAGGTTAAATAGAATAAGCTGAGATGGAAAGTAAAGAGATAAATAAGGCTGGCCTAGAGAGAATAAGAGCAGAATGGAAGTTAACCTAAAGGAGAACCCCAAAGTTATCTACAAACCCCAAGTGAATATCAAGTGGGTAATAGGAGATGGGATGGGACCTATTAGGCACAAGGTAGGGCATGTGCTGAGATATACTAAAGTACTAAAGTGTTTACTGCAGATGAAGATGTTGGCAAAATAGAAATAGAAATAGCAATGGTAGAGGTAATGGACAGCTAAAAGTTGATTGGCTGATTGTACTGGAAAGGCTACCTATGCTCAAACTGGATGCTGTCTCGTCCAGATGTTCCAGGTAGAAAAAAGGGATTGGAGATCGCAAAGTAGCTCGCCATCATTTTCTAGTCTTTCCTAAATATAGGCGAAGCAAAACATATGAAAGCAGAAAATTCATATGTGGTATTAGCTTGGTGAATAAAGCTGGCAAGCTGCAAGTAAAATATCTGTGTGGAAAAATGATATTGTAACAAGTAATGGGTATGATTATTTAAAATTCATGGATACATAGTGTTCAATAAAGATATGGAAGTAGAAAAGGGAAGTATCAATATGAGATGCTGGAATATTGGAAAGTGAGACTGTGCTTGAGTGTTCAAAGACACATTCACCTGGTTAGAATATTTAACATTCATAAATTCATGGAAATAGAACAGCAAATCTGGGCAGGGGCAGCACAACAGTAACAACACCAGAGGCTCCAGTTCAATTCTGATCTCAGGCACTGGGTATGCCGAGTTGACATGTTCTCCCTGCGATCGTGGGGTTTCTTCCTACACTCTGGTTTCATCTCACATCTCAAAGCTGGGCAGATTGGTACGGTATTCCATTGTTTGGAAAGGCAATTTATTAATGCAATTCTTTCTTACATCATATATAAATCACAAAAGGTCTCAAATGGAAGCCTGTATGTACAGAAAGGCCAAGGTCCCTTCAAATTTAATCAGAGAAGAAAATTCACACAGTTGCACAAAAGAAGTGCTTGAATTCACCACAATTCAGTCCCTGGATATTTATTCCAAACAATCAAGCAGTCAAAATAAATTTAAACCTTTTGAAATCCAGCAACTTTCCATGTTAGGCTGAACATACTAGACCTAATACAGGTGTACATGAATATTTTAGCTAGCATAGTTATAATCACCATAAATGCATTCACAAGAGATTTGGTAGTAATAGCTCAAACTTCAGCACTCCTTTTGTATATTGGCACACCAAAATCCTAAAACAACTAAGCACATGTTAATGAAAAAAAACCCCAATAAGACTGGATTTATGAAAAGGTTAAAGGCTGAAAGATTCATTTTGCTTCTCTTCCAGCTTTCTGCCCCCAACAACAAACAGTTTGAAGAAAGGTCCTGACCCAAAATCTCACCTATCCAACTTCTTCAGAGATGCTCCCTGACCCGCTGAGTTACTCCAGCACTTAATGTAGTTTTTTTGACTATTTTTTTAACGTAAACTAACAACAAATGAGGGAGCATGGATTAGCCATTCACCCTGAAGGAGCTGACAAGATCTGTCTGTTCCTTTGAGATGAATAAAACGTCAATGAAGCATTGGCTTCCAAGTTGAGTTGTACTTGGCTCTGTGACACTGGCCTAGGTCTGCGGGTTGGCAGAAGGTAGCATCTCCAAATCCACATCATCTACAAGCGGAAGTGGAAGAAAGATGAGAAATTTACAGTCCACCTCATTGTTAAATGTGGATTAAAGGATTGGTATTCAAGACCATAGATAATTGAGTCTCTATTATCTGATCACCTTTAATACCAGGAAATGTTGCCATGTTTTTAAATACTAGATATGGTTAACAAATACTGTACTCACGTGATGTCAGCATTTGGGTGTAGGCCAAACACCTGAGGGGTGTCAGTGACAGGCAGAGTCTGAATGTATTCCAGGTAGCTCTCGACATTGGGACATATTGGAATAATATAGCCAGTATAAAAACAAAACTTGGAATCAAACATTTTCTCATTGAACCATACCTGCACATGAAGTAAACAAAGTAGTAGTAAACAAAATATCTCAAATGTATTTTTCTACAAAACATAAGTTACTGCTCTAAATGAAATTACTGAGGTCAACTCCTCCACCATCTTCTGGCTGCACAACCCAAACCCTTCTCAGCAACTCCCTAATCTATATTTCCTCTGCCATTCTTAGACAGTCGCATGTCCAGTTATCAGGTTGATCTTTAGGCTCATAAGATCTGATGTCTGACATGGTCTTCTTTCCTTCTTCAGTCCAGGCTACCGCCTTCCAGAGCAGACGTTTCTATATGAAGATGGTCATACATGACCATCTGGCAAAAACATGAGGGTAGACTATTATCTGAATGGTGGCAGATTAGGAAAGGGGGAGATGCAACGAGACCTGGGTGTCATGGTACACCAGTCATTGAAAGTAGGCATGCAGGTGCAGCAGGCAGTGAAGAAAGCAAATGGTATGTTAGCATTCATAGCGAAAGGATTTGAGTATAGGAGCAGGGAGGTTCTACTGCAGTTGTACAGGGTTTTGGTGAGGCCACACCTGAAGTATTGCGTACAGTTTTGGTCTCCAAATCTGAGGAAAGACATCCTTGCCATAGAGGGGGTACAGAGAAGATTCACCAGACTGATTCCTGGGATGTCAGGACTTTCATATGAGGAAAGATTGGATAGACTCGGCTTGTACTCACTGGAATTTAGAAGATTGAGGGGGGATCTTATAGAAACTTACAAAATTCTTAAGGGGTTGGACAAGCTAGATGCTGGAAGATTGTTCCCAATGTTGGGGGAGTCCAGAACAAGGGGTCACAGTCTAAGGATAAGGGGGAATTCCTTTAGGACCGAAATGAGGAAAACATTCTTTACACAGAGAGTGGTGAGTCTCTGGAATTCTCTGCCACAGAAGGTAGTTGAGGCCAGTTCATTGGCTATATTTAAGAGGGCGTTAGATGTGGCACTTGTGGCTAAAGGGATCAGAGGGTATGGAGAGAAGGCAGGTACGGGATACTGAGTTGGATGATCAGCCATGATCACATTGAATGGCGGTGCAGGCTCGAAGGGCCGAATGGCCTATTCCTGCACCTATTTTCTATGTTTCTATACCGCTATAGAGCTACACAGCACCCACATGGGTCCTTCAGCTCAATTCCTTCCTTCAAGCACACCATAATTTTACTTCCTTAGAAGGCTTTGGACGTGTGACATATCCCCAACAACTCTTACCAACTTTTACAGATGCGCCATAGTTTGGGAACAGCTCCATCCAAGACCGTAAGAAATTGCAGAGAATTGTGGACGCAGCCCGACCATCACAGAAACCAACTTTCCTCCCATTGACTTTTATGTCTACCTCATGCTGCCTCGGCAAGGCCACCAGCATGATCAAGGACGCGTCGCATCCTGGCCACTCCCTCTTAGAGTCAAAGAGTGATACAGCATGGAAACAGGTCCTTCGGCGCAACCTGCCCACACTGGGCAACATGTCCCAGCTACACTAATCCCATGTGCCCGCATTTGGTCCATATCTCTCTCCAATCCTGTCCTATTCATGTACGTGTTTAACTGTTTCTTAAACATTGGGGTAGTCCCTGCCTCGACTACCTCCTCAGGAAGCTTGTTCCATACACCCACGACCATCTGTGTGAAAAAGTTATCCCTCAGATTCCAATTAAATCTTTTCCCCTTCACCTCATAGTCATAAAGTGATACATGTGGAAACAGGCCCTTCGGCCCAACTTGCCCACACTGGCCAACATGTCCCAGCTACACTAGTCCCACATGCCTGTGCATGGAAGATATCTTCTATCTATATCTTCTATATATCTATCTATCTATTCTATCTATATTACATAACTAAAACTCTGATCTTGTTATCTTCCAGTTTGTGCGGTCCGTCTATTTGCGCAAAAACGATTCGAGATAGCCCTACGATTTTTCGCCAGTTCACTCACCACCAAGCGAGTCCACCAAGTTTCGTCCCGATCGGTTGAATGCCGTAAAAGTTAGCGAAGTTTAAAAAATCTTAAAAACCGTACATGCGCAGATCTATTTTCCTGCCGTTCAGCACCGCGCGGATTAGTCTCTTCCCCTGTCACTCACCGGGATGGTCCACCCCTTCCTGCCCTCATCGCGTCTTTACTGGAGCTGAGGATGGCCGGTGGAGGTTTCCAACCAGAAACAATTTTCGGAGGGACCCGAAGCAGCCCAGTGTGGGAGACTCAGCCCAACCCAGGGTCGGCGACTCAGCCGAGCCCGGAGTCGGAGATGTCGCCAATGTCACCAAACGGAAAGTGGAGACTCTGATCCCGGCGGTGGAGACCGACCAGCGCCCATCATGAGTTCCCATCGCAATGCCAAATCCAGCCACCACCGCTCTGGTCCCCCTCACTGGCTCCTCTCCCGTGATACTCCCCTCTCCCCCATAGCTCTTCCACCGTCTTTTCTCCAAGCTCATCATCCCTGCCACACACCCCTATCCCCCCCACAACCCACCTCAACAACCCCCATCCCGCAACCTTCCACTTCCGTCATTATAAACTTTGCAGCTTTTCCAACGCAGAATGTTGAGCAAAATTATTACCTTGGTAAAGCAATTAAGGAGGCACTTGTCATAATCATCTGTAACGCGCCCTCCATATTGAACTTCTCCAAGCATGTAACGTATAGTATTCCATGACACACCCTGAAGGGAAGCAACTTTGTTAGTTACAATAATATAAGTTCTTTATCACATTAGAGGTTACAAAAATAAGAAAAGAGCAAAACATAGAGGCTCTGTATCAGAATGCATAAATCTGAAACAAAAAAAGATGAACTGTGAACATAAACAGAAATATAGAAGCATGATCTGAAAGCCATTGCAGTAAGACAGCTGGATCAGGACATGGATTTGGACAGGAATATTGAAGGGTATATTTGGGAAGGATAGGATGCCAGGAAAACATGGTGGAATGGCTCATTAATCATGATAGTGCAATCTAGAAGGGTGACCTTGGCTTTATGAAATTAATGTAGACGTGGTTGGGTGGTGTTGAGAAATAAAGAAAGGCAGGAAGTTACTTGTGAGAGTGGTGTAAGGCTCTTGAACAGCTATGAATACAGCAACAGCCTTTGTCAGGATGAAGGCCTTTATCACAGCTAACTTTGTTTATTTTAACTTTAACTCCTGTAGATTGTTCTTTTAAGTAACTGAGTTGCTGTACTGGGCCTTCTCTATTGTCAGAGCCTGACTCCATGCAAACTTTAGGAATAGCAATTCATATTCTGCTTGGGTAGCTTACAACCCAATGGTATGAACATTGAATTCTCCAATTTTATAAAATACAGAAATCCCTTCAACCTCTTTCACCCCCCTCTCTTCCCGGAGCCTTAACCATTTCTCTAACTATCCCGCCTCTCTCTCCTCCCCCTTTCAACTCTGGCTTCACATTTCACTCACTTCTCTGCTGATGTTATGGCCTTTTTTTCTTATTTTCTGCCTTTGTCCACCCATCTGCTAATCAAATCCCTGAGTCCACCTATCACTTAACAGGCTTTGTTCTGCCCCACCTCTATTCTAGCATCCCTCCCCAACCAATTCATCTGAAGAAGGGTCCTGATCCTAACTGGAACCTAGACGATGTCTGACCTGCTTACTTACTCCAGCACTTTGTATTCTCTCTTTGTAAACCAGCATCTGCAGTTCCTTGTGTCTACAATCTACTGGAGGAACTTGGTGAGTTGAGCTGTTTACATGGATAGAAAGGACTCAACATTTTGGGACAAATCCCTGCATCAGGACTAAGAGGGAAGATAGCAAGTGTAAAGAGAAGAGGTAGAGGGGTGAGACCGCAGGACCAAGGATGGATGAAAGATGACAGGCAGATGGAGACTGGTATGGGAAGAGGACGGGGTGAAGTTGGGTTTCACAAAGGCATGGGAATGATGGGTGGAAGCAGACAGAATAATTACAAAAAGAGAACAAAAGGAGAAGAGAAAAAAAAGACAGATAGTCAGTGGAGGGGTCAGTGAAAGTGAAAACAGAAGGTAATAAGGAGGAACTCAAAGGCTGCTGGTGCTGGAATGTTCTGTTAGGAATGTGATAAGGAAGATTTTTTATTTATTTTGTTTCACATCTATTTGCCTCCATCCATAATCAACCTGTCTCTGCCTCCCAATTCCACTCATCCCTCTATCTGGCTCCTTCTGTCAGTCATATTTCACCCCTCCCTGGTCCATCAATCACTACTCACGTGCGTCTCACCAGTCCCCCTCTCCTCTATATTGGCTAACTCCTCTTTCCTCTCTCAGGCCTAATGCAGGGCCTTAACCCAAAGTGTCGACCATTGCTTTCTATCCACAGATGTTGCTTGACCCATAGAGTTCCTTCACCAGTTTGTTTGTTGCTTCAGATTCCAGCATCAGCGGCCTTTGTGTTTCCATTGCCCGTTGCATCTGTCATATATCTTATTAATTGGGACTTCATTGCCACTGTCAGAAAATCTTGGTGCATGTTGCCCTATTTCCCTTATATGATACGTATCATACTGCTGTAATCTGGCCACTATGAGCAGCGTGCTTTTCGGGGCTATTGGCTTTCTCTGATTCCTGTAAAGTGGAGTTTTGGCCGCTGTGATAAACCAAGTTGCACAGTTTACAAAGTAACAAATTGAGTGAAATGAAAACCACATTATCGCTGTTGCACACCTGGTGGCACCCAACTTTACAATCTTTTTGTGGGTAACTGATTTGGGTCTAGTACACAACAATATTTCAGCACATCAAAACTGGTGATTATCAATTTCTGTGCAAAGGTGTTGTTTGATATTCAAAATCAATGTTCTCTGCTGGTGATTGAAAATAAAAACAGAAGTGTCAGAAATACTCAACAGGTCAGGCAGGATTTGTAGGGAGAAAACAAAGTCACTCGCCCATCAATCTTCCAGCTTTTACGCTGAAAATCTGTTATATTGAAATGTTTCTGAATCAATATTATCACATAGAAACAGTTTGATACATACCTTCTTTTTATCACAGTCATCTAGATGGTTCTGTATGAATTGGACACTAGCTGTGAAATCTGAGGAGTTAAACTCGTATGGAATACACCAACCCAGTGGACCAAACTTTCGCCGTTCCTGACAATCGATAAGTAAAACAAATTCTTAGTCACTTTCTAGTAAAATCAAAATGAATCAAATTTTAAGAAGAATAATTACATTGGTAGTAGGGGGTTTTCAACATACCAAATATTAGAGTCAGGTAAATTACACAACACGACAACATGCCCTTCGACCCAACATATCTAATCTATGTTAACCCAACTCTTTCTTGCATCCATTGCTTCCTTAGCCAGTCCCATTTATCTGTTTGTCCCATATCCCTCTAAACATTATCTATCCATGTATCCATTGTCTGGAAATTTCTATAGCACGTACAGGGCGGTTTTTGAAACAGATCCTTTAATATAATCAAAGAGAGAAGAGTAGTACTGGACATAATTTCAAGGAATGTAGCTAAATAAGTGTTTGGAGTATTAGTGGAAAAGCATTTTGGGGATAGTAACTATAATTCGGTAAGTTTCAAGGTAGAGAGGTTAAACAAGCTTAGATTGTTTCTTTTGGAGCATCAGAGACTGTGGGGAGATCTGACAGCATCATAAAATTATGAGAAACCATTACGATTGCAAAAATCCTTCCCTGGGTTATGGATTCAAGACCAGTGCACAATATTTTAGATGTAGTCTCTTTATAATTGGAACAATATGACTACAATTATACTCAAATCCTCCAGGACCAATGTACCGTTTTCATTCCCTGTCTTATAATAGCATATTCGCAAAATAAGACTGAAATGAGAAAGAAGCTCTCAGATGGTTGTTGTCTGGTACTTTCTTTTTTACAGAGAATGTGGGAGCAGTGTCTTTGATTATATTAAAGGCTGAGATGGATAGGTTTCCAATCAAGGATATAAGAGAATAAGGATAATAAGAGAATCAAGGATTATGGGAAAAGGGCAGGGAAGCGAACTGGGGAATAATGGATCTACTAAATGATGGTTAAAAACGATGAGTTGGTGCAATAATCTTTTAGAAGTCACATATTGCAAGGATGGTGTGCTGTTCGTGGAGGAAGTAATTGTTTAGAGGATTGAACACTGGTCAAAGTCAGATGATTTCTCCTAACTGGTGTTGAGGGTCTCAAAATTTGCTCAAACAGCAATCATCCAGAAGATTGATTGTATTTAATTACTTCCATGCCTTACAATGTAAACTATGAATCTGCAACAGTCATTCATCACAGGACACATTTGACTGCCCTTGTTGCCATGGTTTTTATAAAACTCTGGTCAATAGTGGGGCAGAGAACGTTGGGGTTTGATGATTGCAGTTGAACTGTTGGGGGTTTAACACTGACCAGTGTTAAATGGCTGGTTATTCTCTTGTTGGAGATAATCATTGTGCACCACTTGTGTTGCAAATATTACTTGAACATCTAACCAGGCCTTACAATATTTCCTCACCAATTTCCTTACCTCAGTATTTTCAAATTGAACCTTGATGGACTATGGATATTTCAGTGTTATGCCACACCTGTGTTATTTCTGGTGGCACTTGTAGTAGCACGAATTTTCAGAGAGGACCAAACTGTTCAGTAGAAAGCAAAGCTTTCAATGAAGATGACGGGGCAGTTTGGATCTCAGGTATGATTAAACAACAGTACTAAATTCGAAATTCCAATGGGAGTTGTCTGTCAAGTTTGTGATAATTGTGAACAAATACAGAGATTATCAAAGCATGTGTCAGAAAAATTGTTGTTATTATGGAAGATTTCTCACGACAAGCAGAGTAAACCAAATAATTTTTGGAATTTGTTGGCAATATTTTTTGAAGAGGTTTTTTTAAATGTTTCTTTCTGATATAAACTAGGTTGTTGAATGCAAGGAAGAGTTAGTTAAAAATTAAAAACAAAAAAAAATTAAAAACAAAAGCAAATCAAATGTAAAGGGCCTGTCCCACTTAGGCCACTCTTTAGGCAACTGCCAGGGACTCCTACTCCTAAGTGGGCCAGGCCCTTAAGTCAGTGGGTATTAGCTACTTGCTTAGCTTAGCATGTAGAGTTAACACCACTCATTGTGTTTCACAATATGAAATCAGAGGATCTAATTAGAGCAAAGCACAGTTGGGAATGGGGTCAATTACCTGAACAGTGGTGTGCAGGAAAGCAATTGCATACAGTAGTGGTTTCCACATGGGCAGATTGGAGTATTCTATTTGGTCTTGTGAGATTGCAGTAAATGTTCTTTTCAGTCCTGCACGCACCCCCTGAGGAGGTTCATTGGTGAACTTGATGGAAGTCTGCAAAATAGACAAAGTAAATTAAGAATCAGTTAACAATGAAAGGGATGATACAAAAAGAAAATACTGTACATGCTGAAAATCTGAAATAAAAATAAAATACTTGAATTATGTCGGGCACCATGAACAGAGAGAGAATCAAAGTTGATGATGTAGAATTGTGAATAATTAGAATTGCAGCAAATAAAAAAAACTTTGACAACTAGTGAATCATTTTTTAGTGAATCAGAATTTATGTCAATTCTGGTGCAACACAAGGAAACATGGCAACCGCAACATGAAAACAAGATAAATGATCTGATAATCTATTTCACATGTTTAGAATAAAAGTTGGTCAGATGTTCCTTTTTGAATAATGTATGATCCTTCTATAGTCAGTTGAGATCACAAACTGAACCTTGGTTTAATGAATGATTGAAATTCTGGCAACTGTAATAGTGTAAGATTTCCTTAGCTTAATTAATTAATTTTCTGGAGTGAGGCATGATTTAATAATTTTTTCACTATGATTTTAATGTGAGATTGCTACTAACAAGCCTAAGAATTTTAAGGCCAGAAGAGGCCCAAAGCGCTGTGGCACCACAACTTTATGAACTTCGGAGACAAAAGATCAGGAATGAAGGTATTGAGTCCCCCCAGAATTATCCCGTAATGGGCTACAGGGGAAGTAGCAGCAATGAAATAAAATTCTAAGTTGATCTGACAAGATATTGGTGCATTTCACTAACAAATTTTGCCTCATTCACCAATATTACCCGGTCTCTGTCCTTTAACTCATTTTAACATCCTTTAACCATTTTAACTCGTCCATGCATTCCCATACTGAGTTTTCTATCCTGGGCCTCCTCCATTGCGCCAGAGTGAGGCGACATGCAAACTGGAGGAACAACACATCATATTCTGCTTGCATATGAACATTGAATTATCCACTTTTAGGTAATCTCTCACTAACCTTTCCCCCACCCCCCACCTACTTTCTCCCCTACTCCCCTCCTCTTTGCCCCACCTGGACTCCCACCCATTTCTCCCCTCCTCCCCCACCCTGCCCAGTCCTGCTACTTTTCTCCCTCTGACTTCACAAATAGCAACTCTTCAATTCTGTCTCGCACCTTCTGTTTGTATCTCTGGCTATTCAGTCCAACCATCTGCATATCAAAAACCCTTTTGCCTGTGTCCACCTGTTACCTGCCTCTCTTTGTCCGGCCTCTCCACTCTTCTAGCTTTCTTCTCCATCCTATAATTAGTCTGAAGAAGGATCTCGACTAGAAACGTAATCTATCCATGTTCTCCAGAGATGCTGCCTGACCTGCTGACTTTGTAATCCTTTGTCACCCCTCTGGTTCTGCCTTAATACTTCTGACTTTGAAAATTAACCCACAGTTCTTGTTGCAACTTATGTATTCTCGGTTACACAAAAATCTTGGATATCCTATGTAATAAAATTTAATGAATCAAATTTCTTTATCACTCCAGACCAGAGGGTACATTAAAGAACTATTTGGGCATCTATGTATCAAATTCACTTCACTTGATCCCCAACAGTACAAACACTAACCTGTAGCAGTGTGATCGGAAACTTTGGATGCGGCTCAGTGGTGATCCATACTCGGAAAGATTCATTTACATTCTCGCTTGTTAGCAGAATTTCCAGCAGCTCATCCATAAACCCCAGACCTAAGTGGCAGTTTTGCAGTAAGACCCATCCACCCTGGGTTATAACAAGTTATTTTATTCAGGATGAGAAAATGTCATTGTAATAATTGTAGATTGCTAAATGCATTAATCATTTGAAAAAATAAGCTTATATTACTCTGTTGAAACTCTATAGAATGTCATGGGATTAGATGAGAGACTGATTCGATGAACTAGATTTAGAAAGATCTTCATGGTACTTGGAGGTTAAGCACTTCCTCACTGTGAAATCGATAAAGCTGGGAATGACCCTAGTGAAGCTCATATCTGATTGCTATCTTTTCCCTGGAGGTGATGGAAACCAATTCAGATGGAAACAGGGGTTTCTCCAAACTGCCAGAAAAGTAATTAGCAGATTCAAGGATTATCCTGATCCAAAATGTACAAAATTTAAAACGTGCTATGAATGCAGAAAACCTGAAACAAAGAGAAATGGAGACAAAAAGAATTATAGATGCTGGTTTACAAAAACAAGTGTTAGAGTTACTCAGGTCAAGATGTATTTCTGGTGCACATGGACAGGTGATGTTTTGTGTCAGGAGCCTACTTCAGACTGATTGCAGTAGGGGGAGAAAGCTAGACTAGAGGTGGGGGCAGGATAAAGCATGGCAAATGATAGATGGACAGGTGGTGAGGAGGGGGGGGGAGGTTGATTTGCAGCTTGGTAGATGAAGGTTAGAGATGGAAATGAGACAATCAGACAAGTGGAGAGGAGTGAAATGAAAAAAAAAACAGAGGGAGGGATTTAGGGGAAGGATCGGGGTGGGAGGGGGGATGTTGGAGGGGAATATGTAAATATGTATATCTTTGTTGCTACAAGCTTCCAAGGAACCTATCCTTGACCCTTTCTTATTTCTAATTGTCAGGAACATTTGGTTTCCCATATATAGTAACAACTATTGTGAGTAAAGACACAATCTGACATTTTTACAATTGACAAGGCAAACATAAAGCTTACTTGAAAAGTACAAGAGCATGGGGGAAATCCATTTCCCACAATGCACAGTACTTTTCACAAAGCCTGGATCTCACTTTTTACAGCACTTTCCACAGCTTCATTTCAATGCAGTGTCTGATGACAAAGATCATTGTTCCAAAGCAACAAACAAAAGCCACCTCAAATTTGTGTATTGCATTGGAAGATTTGACTTCTATCATTTCAGCTCAACATTGCAATGTAAGTTCAGACAGCTGCCACCACCATTCTGGATAAACCATGGAACATCATGCTAAAACATCATGTTAAATTAAATTAATTAATTCTGCCTTCACATTATCTATGTATGCCTGCATATATATGTCTCCGTTCATATATATATATATATATATATATATATATATATATATATATATATATATATATATATATATATATATATATATATAAAGCCTCCCAGGTGCCACTACTGCATCCACCACCACCCTAGCAGTGTGTTCCAGACACCTACCATTTTGTGTGCAATAAGTGCCACACACATCTTTTAAACTTCCCCTTCACAGATATGCCCCCTAATCTTTGACATTAACACCATCCAAAAAAAGGTTCTGACTGTCTACCCTATCTATGCTTCTCGTAATGTTATAAACTTCTATCAGGTTGCCCCTCAGCCTTTAATGCACAAGAGAAATAAATATGTTTGTCCAACCTCTCTTTATAGCTAATACCTTATAGCTTTATAGCTAATACCTTCCATGCCTGTTATCCAATGGGATATTCAACTCCCCAACAAAACTACATGTCACTGTGGATACGTTTAAATAGCACAGTTTAAGCATAGGAGAAGGCAGATCCTCCTGTTGTTGAATATCAGATATATGTGAATGTTAAACATGGTTGCTACATTTGACATGAATCACATCAAATTAGATACCCAGTCACACAACTTTGCTGAGATGACAGTTACATTAAAAATATGCACTCATGATTCACAATAAAAATTGGAAGCAAATTGCCATCCATAACACTAACAAAAGCAATAATACGTGGTCGGGTTTTATAGCTGATACCACAGCAAGATACATGTTAATTTCTGATTCACATTGCATCGATGAGGAAACAAAGAGTGGGGATTAACGGGTCCCTTTCAGAATGGCAGGCAGTGACTAGTGGGGTATCGCAAGGCTCGGTGCTGGGACCACAGCTATTTACATCAATGATTTAGATGAAGGGATTAAAAGTAACATTAGTAAATTTGCAGGTGACAAAGCTGGGTGGCAGTGTGAACTGTGAGGAGGATGCTGTGAGGATGAAGGGTGACTTGGATAGGTTGGGTGAGTGGACGGATGCATGGCAGATGCAGTTTAATGTGGATAAATGTGAGGTCATCCACTTTGGTGGCAAAAACAGGAAGGCAGATTATTATCTGAATAGTGACAAGTTAGGAAAAGGGGAAGTAAAAAGATCCTTGTTCATCACTCACTGAAAGTAAGCATGCAGATACAGCAGACAGTGAAGAAAGCTAATGGCATGTTGGCCTTCATAACAAGAGGAGTGGAGTATAGGAGTAAAGAGGTCAATAGACAATAGAAAATAGGTGCAGGAGTAGGCCATTCGGCCCTTCGAGCCAGCACCGCCATTCAATGTGATCATGGCTGATCATCCCCAATCAGTACCCCATTCCTGCCTTCTCCCCATATTCCCTGACTCCGCTATCTTTAAGAGCCCTATCTAGCTCTCTCTTGAAAGTATCCAGAGAACCGGCCACTACCGCCCTCTGAGGCAGAGAATTCCACGAACTCACAACTCTCTGTGAGAAAAACTGTTTCCTCGTCTCCATTCTAAATGGCTTACCCCTTTTTCTTAAACTGTGGCCCCTGGTTCTGGACTTCCCCAACATCTGGAACATGTTTCCTGCTTCTAGCATGTCCAAACCCTTAACAATCTTAAATGTTTCAATAAGATATCCTCTCATCCTTCTAAACTCCAGAGTGTACAAGCCCAGCCGCTCCATTCTCTCAGCATATGACAGGTCCCGCCAACCCGGGAATTAACCTTGTAAACCTATGATGCACTCCCTCAATAGCGAGAATGTCCTTCCTCAAATTAGGTCCTTCTGCAGTTGAACAGGGCCCTAGCAAGACCATACCTAGAGTATTGTGTGCAGTTTTGGACTTCAAATTTGAGGAAAGAGATTCTTGCTATTGAGGGAATGCAGCGTAAGTTCACGAGGTTAGTTCACGGGATGGCGGGACTGTCATATGTTGATAGATTGGAGCAGCTAGGCTTGTATACTCTGGAATTTAGAAGGGTGAGAGGAGATCTTATTGAAACATATAAGATTATTAAGGACACGCTGGAGGCAGGAAACATGTTCCCGATGTTGGGGGAGTCCAGAACCAGGGGCCACAGTTTAAAGGCCATTTGGAACGGAGATGAGGAAAAACTTTATTACCCAGAGAGTTGTGATTATGTGGAATTCTCTGCCTCAGAAGGCCGTGGAGGCCAATTCTCTGGATGCTCTCAACATCTGCAGCGGCGTGACTCGCGTTGCAGCGGCCCCTACAGCCTGTCTGTCTTTTTTAAATTTTTTGTCTAGTTAAATGTAGTTGTTTGTGTTTTTTAATACTGTTTTTAATTGTGTATATGTGGGAGGGGGAAGGGGAAACTTTTAAAATCTCTTCCCTGCACGGGAGACCTGACCTTCTTCCTGTCGGGTCTCTGTTGTCGTTGGGGCCTAGCACCGTGGAGCGGCCTCCAACCGGAACGCCCTGCGGGCTCCAGTCGCGGAGCTGCGGACTTACCATCGTGGGGCTGGTCGGCCTCGGAGCATGGGGAGCGGTGGTGGTGCGCTGCTGCGACCCAACTCCGGAGCTCGCAGGCTCCAGCTGCAGCCACAGGTCTGGTGGACTGTGATATCGCGAGCTCGCGGGTCGTGGTGGGAGACCGCTTTTCGGAGCTCCTGCAACGCAACTTCTCCAGTCCGTGTCGCGGGGTTGGAACGACCCGGAGCGGGGCCGTACATTGCCCGGTGCGGCTTTAATGGCCGCGGGACATTCCAGTGCCTGCTGGGGGCTCCAACTTTGTGACTTTTGGGCCTGGAGCGGGGCCATACATCGCCCTGCGCGGCCTTGAATGGCCATGGGACTTACCATCACCCGCCTGGGGCTTCAGCATCGGGAGAGAAATGGTGCAGGGGAGAGAAAAGACTTTGCCTTCCATCACAGTGAGGAGGAGATTCACTGTGATATTTGTGTAAATTGAATTGTTTGTATGTTTTGTAGGAATTGTCTTTGTTTGTATGGCTGTGGAAACGGAGTTTCGTTTGAGCCTCACTGAGGTTCAAATGACATGGAATAAAATATTGTATTGTATTATTGTTGAGTAAGTTAGATGGAGCTCTTAAAGATAGCGGAGTCAGGGGATATGGTGAGAATGCAGGAACGGGGTACTGCATGTGGATGATCAGCCATGATCACATTGAATGGCAGTGCTGGCTCGAAGGGCTGAATGGCCTCCTGCACCTCTTGTCTATTGTCCATTGCCTAACTAACAATTATTACATTTGCCTTTTGAGAAGGCTGACAATGGATTCCACGACATAATAAACAATTATTTGAAAAGTTCACAATAATTTTTGAAAAATTGAAACCAAGTAGCTGATGGCATGAAGTTTAATTTTAATTGAATAATATTCATATATTTTTACCAACCTGTTGCATGGACAATGCCATCAGCTTTCTGGCATGCACTTCTTGTCCCTGACCCATGGATATTGCCCTACAAACTAAAGAAACCATATCAGTTACTCTTCTGTGTGCAAGTGTCAACTGCAGTTCACCACAGAACTAATATGTACACTAATTGGTGTAACTCAAACAGATTACTAACCTCCAGTGTACAAGATTCATTAGATTTAAGGCGTGCCGAGTAAGATGTCCAATCACCTTTCACAAGGAGATAATAGGTGCTAGTAGAGTAAATGGCAGTGATCTTGGTGTGGAGTTTGCATGTTCTTCCCGTGAACATATAGGTTTTCTATAGGTCCTCCAGCTTCCAACTACATTCTTAAAATGTGTGGATTGGTAGATTAATTGGCCACTGTAAATTGGTGGATTAATTGGCCACTGTAAGGTGAGTGGTAGAATCAGGGCATGTTAATGAATATGGAGGGAATAAAACTGAAATTGATGCAGGATTAGTTAAAGGGCCTGTCCCACTTGGTGATTTTTTCGGCAACTGCTGGTATAATTGACTGACGTATCAGGTCACCAAACAATTTGCGGAGTGACGCGGCGTGATGATGTATGACACGCGGTGCTTTTTCAAGTGTCGTAACAGTTATTTTGTCGCAGCTGGATTTTGAAATGTTCAAAATCTTTGGCGATACTGATTGACGCCGGCAGCCGGCGAAAAAAATCGCCAAGTGGGACAGGCCCTTTAGCGAGTGGTTGAGGCTTGGTGAGGACGTGGTAGGCGAGAGAGACTATTTCTATCTGCATTTCTCTGCGGCTCTACGATAGAAACCATTCAAATCTAATCCAGCAGGAATGAACATTTCCAATCTCCTAGCATTTCCCCATTCAATACTCAGGATGTATAAGTGAACCAAAGCACAAGGTGTTATGCCAGATAACCACAAGATGAAAAAGGATTCTGGAGTAGATTATATCACAATTTCAGAAACTTTATGGAATTTAAAAGATGCAAGTAAGTTCAAAATATCAATTTAAAGTCAAAATATGCCTGTTTTTTTCCAAGATGCAGTTGTTGGTTCTAGAAATCCACATCATGGTTAATTTATCCACTTCTTTCACTCATGCTGGGATGGGCCTGGAAATTCAGCCGATCCTGGGGGCAATCAGGCAGCTTATTTCCATGAAGTTTGGTTCATGTGCCCTTTCACTAACTGTTGTAAAAAAATTAAAACTAAAGAGAGCAACTTTCAAGAAAAGGAGGAATATTTACATTGCTGGAAGGAGAGAAAATATTAGACATGAAAGAGACAGGCAGAAGATAAATATTAAAAAAAGAGAAGCGCACATGCATCATGACTAACTGATACTCTCAATTACAGGAATTAAGAGGAAGGAGATTGGACTTTATTACCTTCCATCACAGTGATGAAGTTGCTACGGTGGATGTTTACGTTACATTTTATTTTATGTGGCTTTTACTTTTCACTGAGCATGGCTGTATGGTAACTCAAATTTCACTGTACCTTAATTGGTACATGTGTCAATAAACTGACCTTGAACCTTGAACTGAATAATGGGTTTGCTTAAATATATAACTAGCATTTTATTTGTACAACAGCACATACTGTTCTATTAGTACCTCTAAAAAGTTGAACATCATTATATTGTTTTCTGGTCAAGTAATACATATGTTCATTTGTATGTATATATTGAACATATATCTATGTATTGTATTGATATTGTATGTATTGGTATATTGAACATACCTATGTTCAAGAAAGCCTACTCCTAAACCACTGAGTACAACCCAGAAATACTATCACACTGGCACTGCCCTGACAGTTGTGATGTCAAAAACATCAAAAATAGACTTGTTTATGATGATTTCTTTTGATGGCAGTTAGGGAAAATTATTGTAAAAGTATTGAAAACAATCAAATGAATTCATGAAACACCAGAATGCTCAAGCAGATGTTTTTAGACAACATTCTTACCAATTTCAAGCTTTTTGGCCAATCCTTCAATTTGATTGCTGGGATCCGATCCCATGGACAGGAAGCAAATCAGAGGAGTTTGTATATCACTTTCTTCCCATGTTGTCTCCAGGTGTAGAATCACTGGCTCGGCATATTTTGATCCCATTGCTTCAGAAATGTAGTTTCGAGCTTGGGATAGAATTCTGTCCGGACACCATGACCTGTGACGTGGAGAACAGATGATGTTACCATGTTTGGAAGGATGGAGATGCAATAGAAAAGTGTGGCACAGTGGTACAGCTGGTAGAGCCACTGCCTTACAGCACCAGAGACCCAGATTCAATACTAACCTTGGCTGCTGTCTGTGTGGAGTTTGTATGTTCTCCCTGTGACCGAGTAGGTTTCATACCGAAGATGTGGAATTTGTACATTTATTAGCCTCTGTAAAACTTCCCCTGGTGTGTAGGGAGTGGATGCGAAAGTGAGATAACAGAGAACTAGTGTGAACGGGTGATTGATAATCCTCAAACTTGGTGGCTGTAGGGCTTGTTTCCATGGTGTAGCTCTAAACTAAAGAACTGGGCACATTCTATAGTAAAAGGATATTGCAGATCCAATCTGTTGGGAAATCACAGAGAGGTGTGAGGCTATTAAAAAAGTAATAATAAGGCACAATAATAAATTCCAAATCACTGGGGAGGTAACAATGTATCAGGCAATATGGTGGGGAAGTGTGTTTTGGGGTGGGGGGGTGGTGTTACTTTTATCAGCACTACAATGTATCTGAATCCTGACATTAAAGTATCTGTGTGGGAATTGTTAAGGAACAATGATAGTAGATTTTAGAATACCTGTGGAATAATTGGTCAATTGAACTACTGATGGTGCAGCATACATGGGTTTGATTCTGGCTCGAGCTGCTGGCTGCATGGCGTTGACACAGTCTCCCTCTGCCTGCACAGATTTGCTCTGGTTACCTGGTTTCCTTCCATATCACAAAGATGGCTGGTTAGTTGGCCACTACCAATTATACCAGATATAGGAGGGCAATTGGAAAATCGGGGGAGGTTGATGGGTATGTGGGAAAGAATAAGTTGTAAGGTTAGAAATGGGAGAGTAGGATTGAATGGGATTGATCTGACAGCCAGCCAAATTGTTTTTTAGTTTATTTTAGAGATACAGCACAGAAACAGGCCCTTCAGCCCAGAGTCCAAGTCGACCAGCAATTCCTGCACAATCCTACATACACAAGGGACAATTGACAATGTGCAATTTTACTGAAGCCAATTAACCTTCAAACCTGTATGCCTTTGGGAGGAAGCTGGAGCTCCCCGGAGAAAACCCACACAGGTCATGGGGAGAACGTACAAACTCTGTACAGACAACACCCATAGTTCGAGCGCTGGTCTCTGGTGCTGTAAGACAGCAACTTTACTGCTGCACCACTGTTGTTGGTCCTCCCCACTGCTCATTTTACCATATGTTTTTACGGAATTCTGAATTTTAGAGAAAGAGCAATGGGATTTTGTTGAATCTCTGCAAAATACTATTTTGGTTACAATTGGAGTATCATGCTCCAGATTAAGATTATGAAGGATATGATGGCCTCAGAAAGCAGCCCAACTCGGAACATTGTCTTTCCATTTCCCTCGACGCATGCTGCCTGACCTGCTGACTTACCCCAGCAGTTAGTATTTTGCTCATGATTCCAGCATGTGCAGTCTCTTGTGCTTCCAAAGAATAGGGCCTGAAGGTATACATGAGATCTAAAATTAATACTTTTCATAGTATTCACAAAGGAAGTGGACTTAGTACTTGGAGGATTAACAAAGGCGTAAAATTATAATGCAAGTCTCCATAAATTAAGTACTTGATGTCTTTGTGGACATAAAGGTGAATAAATCCCCAGAGTTGGATAACTTTCATTTCAGGCTACTATGAGAAGCAAGGGAAGAAATTGCCAGAATTCTGATTGAGATTTTAAAATTATTTATGGTGGCAAGTAAGGTACCAGATAACTGAAGGGCAGCAAATGTACTCCTGCTTTTCAAGACAGGCAGCAATGCAAAGCCTGACAATTATAGACCCGTGACTCTAGCATCAGCAAAAGGGACGATGTTGAAAAACATTTGAGACAAGATTAATGATCGTATAAAGCAGGGGACTAATTAGGCTCTGCTGAACAATAAAGTTGAATTTTCTTTTTGTTTAGACAATAGACAATAGGTGCAGGAGTAGGCCATTCGACTCTTCGAGCCAGCACCGCCAACCAATGTGATCATGGCTGATCATCCCCAGTCAGTACCCCGTGATGGGCCTGTCCCACTTAGGTGATTTAGGTGAAAACGGCAACTGGAACGACGACTGTCAAAGTGGAACACAGACACAGACACACACCACTTCCTTCATCAGCCCGTTGTGCAGGCAGGGAACAGGGTAAGCTGGGGGAGCGCTGTCTAAAAAATTCACACGGTGCAAAGCCAAGGTGATACAGACACACACTGCGATGAACAGGAAGGTTGGCGCTGTGAAAAGAAGGCTAAAGCACAGTGTCCTTTAAAAGTGGGGGGAGAGGGAGGAGAAGGAGTGGAGACAACTTTTAAGAAGCCAGAGATACACGGCTGTGAAGTTTGGCGGACATTTAACATTATCGGTCGGTTATCTTTGGTTCTGAAAATTACTGCTTACCATTTCTTTCCCTAATGAGCCAATAAAATTCATCGGTCGGCACCGGCTACAATCTCCAAGAACCTTCGACCTCATGGCGACCCACCTAAGGCTTGGAATTCTCGCTACCCTCCATGGCAGCTTCATTCTAGTCGCCGCTAATTTTTCAACATGTTGAAAACTACACGGCGACCATAATGAGGCCGCGACGAGTTCCCAGAATGCGGGAACTCCTCACGACCATGAAGGCGACTTCCCGGCAACCACCCGCGAACATGTGGCAACCATGTGCATAGTCTCCTGCAGTCGCCTAAGTGGGACAGGCCCATAAGTAAGTAATTCACCTACAAACCTGCAAGTCTTTGGAATGTGGAATTAAACTGGTACACCCAGAGTACCATCCATTCACCCATGAAGTCACAGGTAGAATGTACAAACTTCATTCAGACAGCACCCGTAGTCAAGATCGAATCCGGGTCTCTGGCACTGCAAGCTACTGAAGCAACATGAATGAAAAATGTCCAAACTTAGATTGAAAGATTTTTGTTAGCAAAATGTTTTACATGTGAAGCAAAAAGGATGCTTCGAATTAAGATCACTCATATTCTAATGAAATAAGGCTGACGAGCTGGCGCTGTTTCTAAGTCCCTATGCAATTGTATCCTGACAAATGGGAAGCAGTGTAGTAATTGTACTGCAATTAGTGTGTATCTCACCTGATGAGCAGTAGCTTGCCAAATGCTTCTAAAGAATCACTGTATCCATTAGGAATTGTTGCCAATTCTGGGGCGTTTGTATCAAACCAGTTTTTCCAAGCTTTCTCATTCTTAGTTACCTGCAACAATGTTCCAAACTGTAAAATCAACTGAAGCGAGAACATAAATACATCACACATTTTATAATCAGGTGGCATCTGAGGAGGGGAATGGACAGTCGATGTTTCGGGTCAAGAATCTTTATCTAGACTGAACGAGTAGAGAGGAGTTAGGCAATGATGAGCGGTACAGGAAAAGCAAGAGCTGGCAAGCAATAGATGGATCCAGGTGAGGATGGTTGATTCGCAGATAGAATCCGGTGGTGGAGGGAAGGGATAGTATGGTGGTAAGTGGAGGCAACAAAGGGTTGCAGATTGTGGGGACAAGGCAGGAGAATGGGGTTAGGAGTGAGAGATAGATCAGCCATGATTGAATGGCAGAGTAGACGATGGGCCAAATGGCCTAATTCTACTCCTAATAGACAATAGGAGCCGGAGTAGGCCATTCGGCCCTTCAAGCCAGCACCGCCATTCAATGTGATCATGGCTGATCATCCCCAATCAGTACCCTGTCTTCTCCCCATATTCCCTGACTCCGCTATTTTTAAGAGCCCTATCTAGCTCTCTCTTGAAAGCATCTAGAGAACCCGCCTCCACCGCCTACAAGCCTACCCTATTGTAAGGGTTAATGCAGTAGCAGTCATTTTATTCTAGCTTTAGCCGACATTTTAAGTATACATTTAGTAGACAAGCAGGCTTCATAGACTGGCCTTCACTATGCTAGAGAAACACTGATAACAAATTGCTTCTCTAAGGTTAGACATTCTGATACTTTCTTATCTAACAATAGAGCCTTCTTGTTTCTGCAGCTGGCTATAAATTCCCTAATACTTCCTAATGGCTCCCATGTACTCGCTAACACAATTAAAAGGACTCTATTATGTCGCTTTGCAACATGACTTTATGTGTCTATGGAAAAATACTACACGTATCTTAAGCTGTTCTATTAGGCATAAATAAAGCTTGTACTTCTTTGTATTCCTTGAGAATACGGTAGCAGGCGCGTGGGTGAGCTGGTGTTACACGCAAGCTGCCAGTGTTTCTCTCCCACCTTGGTGATTCTAGTTAAGACTTTTGACTGAGACATGTGTCTTTTGAATTATTTTAACAGTTTAAGGTTATCAGACTTTCACACTATTAGATACAAGGAGAGGTTGGACAGGCTTGGATTGTTTTTTCTAGAATGGCAGAGGTTGCAGGGAGGTCTGACAGAAGCATATCAAATTATGAGACCCATAAAAAGGGTAGATATTCAGAACTTTTTTACCCAGGATGGAAAAATCCAATACTGTAGGGCACAGTTTTAAGGTGAGAGGAGAAAAGCTTAAAGGAGAAGTATGGGTAAGTTTTTTACACAGAGGGTAGCGAGTGGATAGAACGCGCTACAGGGGTGGGGGGGGAATTATAAGAGACATTTGGAAAAGCACTGAATAAGCAGGGAATGGAGGGCTATGGATTATGTTCAGGCAATTAAAGGTTGGTTTTAGTATCACAGACATTGTGGGCTCTATGTTTTATATTCGCAATAGAAAATGGCGTGCCCTGCCAGCCTCAAATTCTGGGGGAAATCCATTGCATTATTTACAACTCTCTGTTTTAAGCAATCACTCCACAGATTTGCCTTAGTGCCTTTTGCCACAAGGTAGTGAAAATTAAGGTCTCTTATCCCATTCCCAAACTGTCCCAATAAAACTAATTCCTCCATTAAAAATGTGCAAATTTTCAATTACACAAATTATGGACCAATCTCAACCTACATGACTCTTATAAGTGCGCACGAGGCTCTCAAAAATAGCCATTATAAACACCATGTGTGTTCTTTATGGATTTTGCTGACAACATTTTTTTGTTTGTTTTTTTTTGTTTTGTTTTGCTATCTGTTTGTTTGTTGAACAAAGTCATAGTACACACACACACATGAACAAAATGATACGATACCTGGGTCAATACTTCTGCAAACTGTGGTAGTTTGCTCAGTTCTACCAGGTTCAACCAGGTCAAATCAAGGATCCAGCGGAAAGGCTTTGGTGGACTGGCCTTAAGATCAAGCGCTGCTCCTCCTGCATAATTAGGCAGAGCACTCATTCTTAATTAAAACAGTTGTCAAATTCTTGTTAGGAAATTATTCCTTTAACCAACACGACAAAAGATATTTGTTCCAGTGAGTCAAGTACGGTAACAGACCTAAATCATACTGAAGTCATAAACATTTATTATTGCCTCAAACATTATTATAATCACTGAAATAACCCCCTTGCTTTTTCCAAATGAATGACTTTGGGAGAGATGGTTTGATCGAAGTTATTTTACAATATAGAAAGGTTGGTTGTGACTGGTTGTCAGCTGACATTGGGTAGAGACTGCAATGTCTGTTATAGCACATGATGGTATTATTCAAATTCAGGAAAAACCTCTGTTGAGCACAGCCCTCATGTTATGAGTAATGTTTTGTGGAAAAATATGCATATATCGGCTATGAGTGATACATCAAATTATAAAGATATGCTGGACAGGGGGAAAATAGAGGGTGCTTGCAGAGGGAGAGGTGGGATGTGGGGGGAGGGGGGGGGGGAGTGATATATGAAGATCAGCAAAAGCTCAGCAATGGGTAAATGCCTAGGCCAACATTTCTGCTTTGGTACATATTTTAAACAAAGTGTGGCATTTATAGGCTGATTATGAATGGCTCAAAATTTTTAACTGGTACATTATTTTAAACACAAAGAATTAATCAATATATCGAAAAATTATTTTCTTCTAGTTGGTTCTACTGAAAAAGTGTTATACCTTTTATTAGTGTCTGAAATTCAGTGTACTTGATGTATCCCCGCTCAAGATTAATCTTTAGAGGCAGCAGTAAAGTAAAAAGGAACTTGTGAGTTTCATAAAGACCTCGTACTGAATACTTAAACACTTCAAAAGTCAGGTAGTCAATTATATTGATGATTCTCTTTGAAGCAACAGGAGATTTCTTAGATCTACATGAAAAAGATAAAATAAAACCATAAAAAAATCATAGTATGATAAGTAAACCTTGATTAGCTTTATTTAGAACCTGTTGTGCATGTTCTCACTGGAAGAAGAAGAGATAAAAAGCTGGACTCTACAATAATTGCAAACTTGTGTATCCAACTACCAAGTGGTAGGAAATCAAAGTACCCAAGGGACACCCCGATGAGATCCCTCATATCACAGTGAGAATGAACAAATGCCATACACACAGCACCAGAGGTCAGGATTGAACTTGGTTCACTGGAGCTGTAAGGCAGGCAAAATGGTGCCCCCGTCTCACAGCTCCAGTTACCCTTCCATCGTTTATGCCAATTTCTTATGACATGATGCATAGATATGTTCCTGGTCAAATTCACAATGTACTGGTTGAAATGATGTGGTGCACAGGGATAGTTTCTGACAGAGATAATAACATTTTGACTTTGTCTCCACACAATGCTAAAAGAGTTGCATTGATTAAAATATTTGCTTATCTCACGAGAATGCCGATATGGTAAGAAGCATAGATATCCTTTCTCCCACAATTCTAACCTAATGTAATCTGCCGTGTGCTTCATTAGTTTTCATTTTATCTATGTTACTGGATCCACAATCATAAAAATGAAGGATTAATTACATCTCCTGTAATTTCCTGCTTTCTGACATTTATATCAATGATTAATATAAAGCAACCGTCAACATTGCATCAATAATAATAAGAACCTGGCCATGGACTGGTCAAATAATTTGAGAAACTGTGCCAGTGAGGTCTGGTACATCATGTTGACCATGCTCATTTCTGTGATGAGGAAATACAGGATGCTCCCACGAGTGGCTGCTGGCCGGTATTCTTCTTGTGCAGTATTAATCTTTATCTCTGTCTCTGCTGCCACATGCAGCTTCTCACTAACTTCAGTTGCTGTCGCCTTTGTTGTCTGCAGGACACCAATCAGAGACTCATCATCCACGAGTGAACCTGAATAAAAGTCCAGAGAGCTGATCAAGGATTTATTCTATACATTATAATCATAAAATACAAAGTATTCAGAGCACATAAAGATGCCATTTGACCCATCAGATCCATGAAATACTAGGGGACCAATGATATAGTGGGAGGGAGGAACTGAAGGGAATCCACATTAGTCAGGAAATAGTGTTAGGTAAACTGTTGGGACTGAAGGCAGATAAATCCCCAGGGTCTGATGGTCTGCATCCCAGAGTACTCAAGGAGATGGCCCTAGAAATCGTGGATGCATTGGTGAACATTAGTGATTACACAAGAGATTAGTGTGCAAAATTAGAGCACATGGTATTGAGGGTCGGGCATTGACATGGATAGAGAACTGGTTGGCAGATGGAAAGCAAAGAATAGGAATTATCAGAATGGCAGGCAGGACTAGTTGGGTGCCGCAAGGCTCAATAGACAATAGACAATAGGTGCAGGAGTAGGCCAGCACCGCCATTCAATGTGATCATGGCTGACCATCCCCAATCAGTACCCCGTTCCTGCCTTCTCCCCATATCCCCTGACTCCGCTATTTTCAAGAGCCCTATCTAGCTCTCTCTTGAAAGCATCCAGAGAACCTGCCTCCACCGCCCTCTGAGGCAGAGAATTCCACAGTCTCACCACTCTTTGTGAGAAAAAGTGTTTCCTCGTCACCGTTCTAAACGGCTTACTCCTTATTCTTAAACTGTGGCCCCTGGTTCTGGACTCCCCCAACATCGGGAACATGTTTCCTGCCTCTAGCGTGTCCAAGCCCTTAACAATCTTATACGTTTCAATGAGATCTCCTCTCATCCTTCTAAACTCCAGAGTGTACAAGCCCAGCTGCTGCATTCTCTCAGCATATGACAGTCACTCCATCCCGGGAATTAACCTTGTAAACCTACGCTGCACTCCCTCAATAGCAAGAATGTCCTTCCTCAAATTAGGGGACTGCACACAATTCTTCAGGTGTGGTCTCACTAGTGCTCTGTACAACTGCAGAAGGACCTCTTTGCTCCTATATTTGATTCCTCTTGTTATAAAGGCAAACATCCCATTCGCTTTCTTCACTGCCTGCTGTACCGGCATGCTTACTTTCATAGACTGCTGTGCAAGGACACCCAGATCCCGTTGTACTTCCCCTTTTCCCAACATGATGCCATTTAGATAGTAATCTGCCTTCCTGTTTTTGCTACCAAAGTGGATAACCTCACATTTCTCCACATTACACTTCATCTGCCATGCATCTACCCACTCCCCCAACCTGTCCAAGTCACCCTGCATTCTCATAGCATCCTCCTCACAGTTCACACTGCCACCCAGCTTTGTGTCATGTGCAAATTTGCTGATGTTACTTTGAATCCCTTCATCCAAATCAGTAATGTATATTGTAAATAGCTTCGGTCCCAGCACCGAGCCTTGCGGTACCCCACGAGTCACTGCCTGCCACTCTGAAAGGCACCCGTTAATCTCTACTCTTTGTTTGCCAACCACTTCTCTATCCATGTCAGCACTCTACCCCCAATACCATGTGCCCTAATTTTGCCCACTAATCTCCTATATGGGACCTTATCAAATGCTTTCTGAAAGTCCAGGTACACTACATCCACTGGCTCTCCCTTGTCCATTTTCCTAGTTAAATCTTCAAAAAATTCCAGAAGATTAGTCAAGCATGATTTCCCCTTCGTAAATCCATGCTGACTCGGACCGATCCTGTTACTGCTATCCAAATGTGCAGCTATCTCATCTTTTATAATTGACTTAAGCATCTTCCCCACCACCGATGTCAGGCTAACTGGTCCATAATTTCCAGTTTTCTCTCTCCCGCCTTTCTTAAAAAGTGGGATAACATTAGCTACCCTCCAATCCACAAGAACTGATCCTGAGTATGCAACATTGGAAAATTATCACTAATGCATCTACGATTTCGAGAGGCACTTCTTTAAGTACCCTGGGATGCAGGCCATCAGGCCCTGGGGATTTATCAGCCTTCAGTCCCATCAGTCTATCCAACACCATTTCCTGCCTAATGTTGATTTCCTTCAGTTCCTCTGTCACCCCAGATCCTTTGGCCACTACTATACCAGGAAATTTGTTTGTATCCCCCTTTGTGAAGACAGATCCAAAGTACCTGTTCAACTCATCTGCCATTTCTTTGTTCCCCATAATAAATTCACCTTTTTCGGTCTTCAGTGGTCCAACTTTGGTCTTAACTAATTTTTTCCTTTTCACGTACCTAAATAAGCTTTTACTATCCTGCTTTATATTCTTGGCTAGCTTACCTTCGTACCTCATCTTTTCTCCCCGTATTGTCTTTTTGGTTATCTTCTGTTGTTCTTTAAACATTACCCAATCCTCTTGCTTCCCGCACATCTTTGTACTTCTTCGCTTAAATTTTTATACTGTCCCTGACGTCCCTTGTCAGCCATGATCGGCCCTTTCACCCCTTGGAATCTTTCTTTCTCCTAGGAATGAACTGATCCTCCACCTTCTGCATTATTCCTAGAAACACCTGCTATTTTTGTTCCACTACCATCCCTGCTAGTGTATCTTTCCAGTCAACTTTGGGCAGCTCTTCCCTCATGGCCCCATAGTCCCCTTTATTCAACTGCAACACTGACACCTCCGATCTACTCTTCTCCCTCCTCAATTGTAGATTAAACCTGACCATGTTATGGTCACTGCCTCCTAATGGCTCATTAACCTCGAGGTCCTTTATCCAATCCGGATACTCTGAAGTAAAATAGTAAGATTAAACGAGATCTTAGCAATTTGAAGTTTGATCTTTATTTTACGAGGTGTTACGATGAGCGATTACGTGTCCACCGCTCCCAACCCTCATATCACAAAGGTCTTTTGGTAGTTTCTAGGTTTCTAATCTTACTATATTACTTCAATTACTGTTATCTGTGATTCCACGCTGCTGCTTTGAAGATTGACGTGCGTGCGCTCTGGCGGGACTTCTTCACGTAATCGCTCATCGTAACTCCTCATAAAATAAAGATCAAACTTCAAACTGGTAAGTTCTCGTTTAATCTTACTATTTTAGCAGTTAAATTCTTCAAAGGTACCTTTTCTTTACCAAGAAACCCAACAGTTAAGATTGTAAGGTTTATATTTTATTTGTGATAATGACCACCTTTATGCAATATCAGCTGCAAAGAGCCTGCATAGATAAAGAAAATATGAAATATGTTGCAAATAATTACCCTTGGTGGTGCTGAGCTTAAATAGTAGGTTATTCTCCAATTCCTTCATTTTACGTTTATTGGCAGTGACTTCCTCTATCAGTTGCACACGCTCTGCTTCCAGTTCCTACAATTATCAGAAATTTCAAATGTTTAGAAACAGATAGTCTACTTCATCAAGTGGGCAAAACAAAGAAACATCTTTAAGAAGCAATGTCTGAGTGAATATGAGCAGGTAGGAAAGAAGAACAAGATTTAAGTGTAACAATATTCTTGGGATAATACGGCCATCTCTTCTTTAGAAACTTAGTTCATTAACTATTTCTCTTGTAAAAAAACTGTAGAGAACTAAATAACAAAATAAAATAGAAAACAAAATGTATAAGAACAGATTAGGAGTTAACTGGAAAGTAACTCAAAAAGGTTTCAATAAATCTTTAGATCGTGAAAAAGTAAGTCAAGTAAAGGTGATGACTATTAGGGAACAATGCAATATCTTCTTGTGGAGGCAGAGGGAGTGGCAGATGTACCAAGTCAATAACCCATCTTTAGTAAACAAGTAAACTTACAAATGTCACAATAAAAATGTTAATAGAGAAATTCAGTGGACAAACTAAATAAGGAACTACATATGCTGGTTTTCCAAAATACACACAAAGTTCTAGAGTAACTCAGCGGGCTAATGATGCCTGACCCTTGGAGTTAATCCAGCACCTTGTGTCTTTTTCCAGTGGAATAAACATAGATAAAATAGATGTGTTAAAAAATATATTTCCAAGCATTTGTATCTATCTTCAGCCAGAAGTGCCAAACATAACTTATCATAGCTACTTCTGAGGTCACTATTATTACAGAAGTCAGCATTTAGCCAATTAAATTCGCTCCATGTTATAGAAAGGAACAGTTGAGAACACTGGGTACAATATAAGGCCCCGAGACCAGTAACATCTCACTTTTAGTTTTAAAATTTCAGAGCATTCAAAACATTTTGAAGATCCAAATTCCTTTGTGCTGAATTGAACAAGCTAGGCTCCAATTAACATTTCTAACAGTTATATAAGTAATTGGAAATCTTTAAAGAGCAATAAGTCTGGTGCTTGTCTCTACCAGCATACCTGATTCATTGTGTGCATGTAACTCAATCAGTTTCAGAGGAGAATTAATAGTGTATCACATGAGGATTGATGTTATCCTTGTGCTCTTTAGACTACATCCTGTGTGTGCATGGTACACCCAGATGAGCCATCTGTAATGTGCAACTTCAAAATTACAAATGTGCTCAATGATCAATTCTATTTTACAATTCACTCCATGAGGGAAAACAACATCTTGTGGAATAGTGTTTCTGTGTATTTAAACCATATTCTGTCTCGGGTACCTGTATATTCTAATCATGTTCTAGTCAAGCAAACATTTGTTTTTAAACCATGCTCTGGTCCAGTGTATTTGTGGGTTTTAGCTATGTTCTAGTTCAGAATCCCTGTTCCTTGTAATCATGTTCTTCTTCAGTGTAACTCTGTGTGTTTGTCAAGTGAATTGGATCAGTATTTGATTGAAAAGAATTGCATTGCTACATGGAAAAAGCATGAGAATAGAGTTAATTGCATGGTTCTTGCAAAAAACCCAAATTGGCTTGATGAGCTGAAATGCTTCCTCCCACGCTGTGATCTTTCTCTTCAGATTCAGATTACCTTTATTGGCATTCAGACCTTTTGGTCTGAACGAAATTTCGTGCCTGCAGTCATACATATATTAAAAGTAACAAAAACACAATAAACACAAATTTAACATCCACCACAGTGAGTTCACCAAACACCTCCTCACTGTGATGGAAGGCAAAAGTCTTAGTCTTTGTCTCTTCCCTCCTTGTTCTCCCTCTGCGCTGAAATGATCCAGGCCTCCGATGTTGTGACCCCGCCGGGTGTTGGTAAGTGAGTCAGTCCCGCGGCTGAATCCAGCTCCGCGAACGGGCCAGTTCAAACTCCGCGGCCCGGGGCGGTCAAAGCTGCTGAAGTTGCCGCCCTCCAGTCCAGCGGACGCAGCTGTTGATGCGGGAGCTCCGGGAAAACAGGTCACCAACCTGTGACCTGCGAGCTCCCGACGATGTCGTCCACTGGGCCCGCGGCCGGGCCTCTGAAGCCGCGCCGCCACCGTCACCAGAACACCGCCACAGCTCCAAGTCGGGCCGCTGCCGCTACCGGATCGCCGGAGTGCCGCCACAGCTCCAAGTCGGGCCGCTGCTGCTGCCAGGTCGGGCCAGTCAGGCCGCTGCCGGAACTGCCGCTGCCGTGAACGCTGCACGAGGCCGTCAGCTCCGCCATTAGGCCTCAGCGCAGACGGAGACAGGGGACACGACAAGAAAAGGTCGTATCCCCCCGAAGGAAGAGACTAACCCATGTTTCTCCCATCCCCCCACACTTACACAATCTAATAAACTAACTAAACTGAACTAAACTAAATCAGACATAAGTAAAACATTAACAAAAAGAAAAAAACAGACGGACTGCAGGTGAGCCGCAGCTGCCAGGCAGCGCCGCCACTTCCGGGGAGAATTCTTCTCCAATTCCAGGGCTTCTCGATTTACTTTACAACCTATACAATAACATGGGTTTAGGATAACAGTTTCTCAGATAGTCAGGGTGTTGCAAACAGTATTGGCAACTTGACTGCATTATACCAGATTTCACAATCCCAGACCACATCAGCCAACTATGCATATTGTTCTCAGCTCAGATGTTCTGAGTTTACCTGTTTCTCAGTAAGGATCACTCGGCCAAGCAGCTGATTCTCAAGACCCTTAATGGTCACAGTAAAGTCAATGATGGATGTCTTGGCACTAACTTCTGGTGTGTAGGCAGGGTTTGGAAGTTTTGTGGTGATGTAAAACATGAATCCAGGCATTATGTCTGTTTCTTTATCCCCCACTTTCACCTGCAGAGAAACAAGCATTAAAATGTTTTAAACCATGAAAAAATAAATGCAGATGAGAAAAGAAAATGCAGAAAATAAATCAGGACATGGAAAGAGTTCTCAATGAGTATATCTGCTCTGCTTTTACTGAGGAGAAGGACATGAAGGTTACGGATCTTGGGACAGTCGATGGCGATGTCTTGAGGACAATCCATATTACGATCAAGGAGGTTCTAGACGCCCTAAGGCATATAAAGGTAGATAAACCATGATCAGATATATCTGAGGATTCTGTGGGACACTAGCAAAGAAATTGCAGGAGCATTGGCTGAGATATACGAATCATTCTTAGACATTGGTGAGCTGCCAGATGACTGGAGATTCTCTAATGTTGTGTTTCTACTTAAGAAGGGCTGTAAGGAAAAGCCAGGGAGGTATTGAGCCTTGAGCCTACTATCTGTGGTAAGTAAGTTACTGGAGACGATTTGGTGGGATAAGATATATATGCATTTGCATAGACAAAAGCTGATTAGGGATAGTCAGCATGGTTTTGCATGTGGGAGATTGTGTCTTACAAATTCGATTGAGGTATTTGAATAAGTACCGAAGAAGGATGCCAAGGGCTAAGAAACAGACTCTGTCGCTATGGACTTCAGCAAGGCTTTTGATAAAGTTTCTTCTGGAAGATTAGAACCAGGCATGTGCCATCAGGGTAGGCAAGGTAGGCACTGCCTACCCTGACTAAAATTATAAAATGGTAATTATTAAATATAAATAGTAAAGGCATGGGAGAATTATGCCTATCCAAGAGCATAATTCTCTGTGCCTTTCATCCGCAGTACTTGCAACACACGAAGGTCTGTGCAGCCCACGTGCCGTCGCCGCTGCTACAAGCCGTCAATGGCGAACGGGGCTGAAGGCAGCTGAAATTCTGCCTACTGCGCATGCGCAGCAGCCTACTGCACATGGGCAGAGTGAAGAATGGAGTTTGCCTTTGGATTGAAGGCTTATGATTACTGGTGCGTCTCAGGAATTGGTGCTGGTCTCCCTGCTGTTTGTCATTTGTATCAATGATTTGGATGAATATGTACACGGCGGGATTAGTAAATTTGGAGTTGACAGTAAAATAGATGGATTCAATGACAGTGAAGATGGTTATCAAAAAGTATAAAAGGTTCTAGACCAGCTGGGCAAGTGGGTTGAGGAATGGCTAATGGAGTTTAATGCAGATAAGTGCGAGGTGTTGCATTTGGGAAGTCAAGAAAGGATAGGACCTTCACAGTAAATGATAGGGCCTTGGCGATTGTTATAGAGCAGAGGGATCCAGGAGTAGGTACACAGTTTCCTGAAAGTGACATCACAGGTAGATAGGAGATAAATAAGGCTTTTGGTACATTGTCCTTCATCAGTCAAGGTACTGAGTATAGTCTGACGAAGGGTCTCGACCCAAACCGTCACCTATTCCTTCTCTCCAGGAATGCTGCCGCTGAGTTCCTCCAGCTTTTTGTGTATATACAGAGTATAGACGTTGGAGTGTTATGTTACTGTTGTATAAGACATTGATGAGGCCACATTTGGAGTATTGTGTTCAGTTTCAGTCATTCTGATATAGGAAGAAGTTCTTTAAGCTGAAAAGAGTGCAGAGAGATTTACAAAGATGTCACCAAGACTAGAGAGCACGAGCCATAGGGAAAGGCTGGGCAGGCCAGGGCTTTATTCCATACAGCATAGGGGCTGATTGGTGATCTTACAGGGAGGTATAATATAATGAAGGAATAGATAGGGTGAATGCGCAGAGTCTTTTACCCAGGTGGTGAATCAATAATCCGAGGACATGGGTATAAGGTGAGAAAGGTGAGATTTAATAGGAAGCTGAAGGGCAACTTTTCACTCAGAGGGTGATGGGTAAATGGAACTAGCTGCCAGTGGAGGTAAAGCAGCATTTAAAAGACACTTGGGCAGGTACACAGATAGGAAATGTTTAGGCAAATTGGACTAGCTCAGATGGGCATCTTGATTGACATGGACAATTTTCACACAGAGAGTGGTGGGTCTCTGGAACTCTCTGCCACAGAGGGTAGTTGAGGCCAGTTCATTGGCTATATTTAAGAGGGAGTTAGATGTGGCCCTTGTGGCTAAGGGGATCAGAGGGTATGGAGAGAACGCTGGCACGGGATACTGATTTGGATGATCACCCATGATCATATTGAATGGCGGTGCAGGCTTGAAGGGCTGAATGGCCTACTCCTGCACCTAATTTCTATGTTTCCATGTTTCTATGAGAGAAGGCAGGTACGGGATACTGAGTTGGATGATCAGCCATGATCATATTGAATGGCGGTGTAGGCTCGAAGGGCTGAATGGCCTACTCCTGCACCTAATTTCTAAGTTTCTAAGTTTCTAAGACGTTAGGCCAAAAAGCCTGTTTCCTTTATGACTCTAACCAGTTACAATTACAGGTCATAGACTCTTCAGACAGGGAGAGAGGATAAACAGGTTTGTTTTAAATTGCAGTGATGGTTGGGAGAGTGAATGGATAAGACAGCAGGAATATCTGTGAAAGGGTGAGGCCAATGTTGGCAAAGGGATAGGTTGTAATGGTCCACCATTCAAATGGGGTAACAATAGAAACATAACCTTGTGCAAGTTTCTTCTTTGCCAGAAGCCATGCCTTCTGGGATATTACCTCAATATTCTGCTCTCTATTGGGACAGCCTGACATGTTGCTAACTTTCCAAAATGCAACACCTCACACTTGTCTAAATTAAACGCCATCTGCCATTTCTCTGCCCACATTTCCAACTGTCTATATCCTGCTGTATCCATTGACATCAAGTTGGGAAAAGTATAATGGGATCTGGGGGTCCTTGTTCATCAGTCACTGAAGGTAAGCATGCAGATACAGCAGACAGGAAACAAAGGGTAGGAATTAACGGGTTCCTTTCAGAATGGCAGGCAGTGACTAGTGGGGTACCGCAAGGTTCGGTGCTGGGACCGCAGCTATTTACAATATACATTAATGAATTGGATGAAGGGATTAAAAGTAACATTAGCAAATTTGCAGATGACCCAAAGATGGGTGACAGTGTGAACTGTGATGAGGATGCAGGGTGACTTGGACAGATTGGGTGAGTGGGCAGATGCACAGCAGATGCAGTTTAATGCAGATAAATGTGAGGTTATCCACATTTGTGGCAAAAACAGGAAGGCAGATTATTATCTAGATGGTGTCAAGTTGTGAAAAGGGGAAGTACAACAGGATCTGGGGGTCCTTGTTCATCAGTCACTGAAGGTAAGCATGCAGGTATAGCAGGCAGTGAAGAAAGCGAATGGCATGTTGGTCTTCATAACATGAGGAGTTGAATATAGAAGCAGGGAGGTACTCCTGCAGTGTATAGGGCCTTAGTGAAACCACACCTGGAGTATTGTGTGCAGTTTTGGTCTCCAAACTTGAGGAAGGGCATTCTTGCTATTGAGGGAGTGCAGCGTAGGTTCACGAGGTTAATTCCCGGGATGGCGGGACTGTCATGTGTTGATAGATTGGAGCAGCTGGGCTTGTATACTCTGGAATTTAGAATGATGAGAGGGGGTCTTATTGAAACATATAAAATTATTAAGGGTTCAGACACGCTAGAGGCAGGAAACATGTTCTCAATGTTGGGGGAGTCCAGAACCAGGGGCCATAGTTTAAGTATAATTAGTAAGCCATTTAGAACGGAGATGATGAAAAACTTTTTCACACAGAGAGTTGTGAGTGTGTGGAATTCTCTGCCTCAGAGGGCGGTGGAGGCTGGTTCTCTGGATGCTATCACGAGAGAGTTGGATAGAGCTCTTAGGGATAGTGGAATTAAGGGATATGGAGAGAAGGCAGGAACAGGGTACTAATTGTGGTGATCAGCCATGATCCCATTGAATGGTGGTGTTGGCTAGAAGGGCCGAATGGCCTACTCCTGCACCTATAGTCTATTGTCAGCCTTCCTCATTATCCACAACTCTGTCAATACTTGTGTCGTCTATTACAAACAATAAAGGTCCCTGCACTGATCCCTGTGGAACATCACTAGTCACAGAACTCCAATTAGAATAACACTACAACACCACTACTCTTTGAAATTACACAGGATGATGCAGTCATGTTATGGATCAGCTACAATCCATGGATTAGTAGAGATGTTGCCGGAAACACTAGAAATTCATCCAAAAAGCAAATTAAATTGAGGTATTCTTGTATTCTGGATTGTCCAGTTTATGCAATTATGCAGTAAAATGGATATAACATCATCTACATCAATATTTTGGATGAGAACATACATAGCAAGATTAGCAAGTATGCGGATTATACAAGAGTGGGTGGTTTTGCAGATAGGGAAGATGGATGTAGAATATTGCAGCAGGATCTTGATTGATTGGCCATGCGGGCTGAGGAATGGTTGATGTAATTTAATACAGAGAAATGTGAGGTGTTGCGTTTTGGGAAGTCTAACATGGGCAGGACCTACACATTGAATGGTAGGGCTCTTGGGGAGTGTTATAGAGTAGATGGATCTAGGAGTGCAGGTGCATGGTTCCTTGATGTTGAACTCACAGGTAGATAGGGTGGCACATTGTTTTTGGTGCATTGATCTTCATCAGTCAGAGTATTGAGTATTGAAGTTGGGAGGTCATGTTACAGTTATACAAGTTGTTGGTGAGGCCCCATTTAGAGCATTGTGTTCATTTCTGGGTACAATGTTATAGAAAAAAAGGTGTTGTTAAACTGGAAAGGGTACAGAGAAGATTTATGAGGAAGTTGCCAGGACTTGAGGGTCTGAGCTATAGGGAGATGTTGAGTAGGCTGGGAATGCAGGAAGATCATGGGTGATCTTATAGAGGTGTATAAAATCACGAGAGGAATAGATCGGGTTGATGCACAGATGATTTAGCCCAGAGTAGGTGAATTGAGTGACTAGAGCACATAGGTTTAAGGTGAAGGGGAAGTAATTTAATAGGAAGCCAGGGTATCTTTTTCACACAAAGGGTGGTGGGTGTATGGAGTGAGCTGCCAGAGGAGGTAGTTGAAGCAGGGACAAAGTTTATCTCAAAGTTTAAGAAACAGTTACACAGGTTCATGGATAGGACAGGTTTGGAGGGATATGGGCCAAATGCAAGGAGGTAGGTCTAGAGTAGCTGGGACATGTTGGCCTGTGTGGGCAGGTTGGGCCGAAGGGCTTGTTTACACGCTGTATGACTAACTGCAGAATCCACCAATTTGCTGACTCAAATTTAAAATTTCTCATCCCAAAAAAAATCATCTCCCTTGAACTTAGCGACTCAAATTACATTAAGGAATGCATTATTTGCTTTGAATGCAAGATTTGAACATTTTATGATGGAACATACATTCTTAATAACCATTAAAACTGATTTGGTATTTCTAAAGGTAGTTACATATTTCAACAATAATAGTTCACCTTGTATGTGGTCCCACTTTTGATGAAGTTCTTCTCCAACACATTATCCAGTGCAGGGTCCAACTCTTCTCCCACATCTTCTAATAACAGAGGGCGTCCGAGTGACAAAGCGTCTTCAAGGTGATTACGAAAATACTTGTGATTAAGGGACGTTACCTGTGGAACAAAATAAATTAGTTCTTAGAACTCAAACAATACAGATAAGCTGTGTCGAGAATGGATCTTAGGGTCCTGTTACAGAAAGATTCAACAATATCAGGCAAAGATTCCTGGATTAGGGCAAGGAGCAACTTGATAATTCCAATTTTATACAACCAGTTATCTAAGACATGGCTGATAATGTTAGATTTTCAGTAGATGGAATGATGATGATTTCTCTGCCTTCCCATATGGTCTAAAAATGTGTACTGCTATCAATAAGTTAAAATTGCATTGCAGGATTATATTGGACAAATAGTTCTGGATTCTGTTCACTGCCCAGACTGCGGTTCCTTCGCATCTGCATATACCTGTGTTAGATGAAAGGGGCTGAACAAACTGACCATTCAGACCCAGGAAGCATCTGGCGGAGTAGCGTGAGGATCTGGATATAGAAGGTATGATTGACAAATTTGCAGATCACATGGAAATTGGTGTTGTGAACAGTGAGAAAGTATGAATGGCTACAGCGGATATAAATCAGATGGAAAGTTAGATGGAGTGTATGCAGATGGAATTTAATCCCAGCAAGTGCAAGCTGATGATATTTGGGAAGTCAAATTACGGTAGAACATATACAGCCAAGCGTAGGGCCGAAAAGAATGTTGATGACCTTGGGGTCCACATCCGTAGTTCACTGAAAATGGCAAACCAGTCATTAGGGTGGTGAAGAAAGTTTCCTGCCATTAGTCAGTGCATAGAATCTGAAAGTTGGGATGTGACGCTGCAACTTTCAGACTGCACTTGGAATATAGTGTGCAGTTCTGATTACCACACTAAAGGAAGAATGTGATAGCGAACAACTAGATGTTTTTTGAATTGGAGGACTTTATTATGAGATTTATTTCTCTTTGACCAAATTTACAACCCCCCTCATAATCCAAAGTTCCCTTAACCTTGCCATCCTTGACCCTCCACCTTATTGGAACATGCTGAACCTGAACCCTGATCAGCTTCTCTGTAAACATCATGCCAGACTTGCACTTACCCAATGACATCTGCTCCCAATTTACTCTCCTTAGCTCTTGCCTCATGATGTTGCAATTTTCTCTCCCGCAATTTAGAACTTTCCCCTAAAGTCCAGACTTATCTTATTCATACCTATTTTAAAACTTCAGCAATTGTGATCATTGTTGCAAAATGCTCTCCAATTGAAACACCAGTCACCTGGCTAGGCTCATTTACTAATACAATGTCCAGTATAGACTCTCCTCCAATTGGACTATGCATACTCTTTCAAGAAAATCAATGGATGGACCTAACAAATTCTTTTCTGTCCAAGTCTATTACACTGAGGAAGTTCCAGTCAACATTAGAGAATTTAAAATCACCTACTAAGACAATACTGTTGTTTTTACTTATTTTGATAATCTGTTGATATAGCTGTTTTCTATGTACTGTTACTACTGGGAGGCCTAGAATATAATCCCATCAGAGTGATGGCACCTTTCTTATTTTTTAGCTCTACCCATCGGTTTAATGGATGAAAGAGTATGTCTTCTGAGTGTAGATATAATATTCTCCCTGATTAGTAATGCAATCTTCCCCTCTTTTATAGCCCTTTCTATCACATTTGAAACATTGAAAAGTGCCATCCTGTCCCTCTTGCAACTGTAATATCCCTCTCTGTAATGGCCACGACTCATAGTTTCATGTACTGATCCAGGTTCTAACTTCATCTATTTGCTTTTCCTACAATATTCCGTACATAGCAAAAAACATACTTCAGTCCATCAGCTCCACTATGTTCATTAATCTGTCCCCGCCTGAGGATACTTTCAGAAAAACAGCAGTTTACTGGAAGCAACCATAATTTTAGCAAATTGTGTTAACTAGGGTTTAACTGCAAATATTCATTTCAAATTTTCCCATCAATGCTTAGAACCACATTTGCCTACGACTCCATAATTTCTTGGTATCAACCTATAGTCTCTAATTTTAATAGTTACTAGACCAAGGGGGACTCGTTAGGTCCCGTCCCATCGCGCGTTTGCTGGGGGGGGGGGGGGGGGGGCGCTGCGGCATCACATACACACTACCACCCCCCACACAGACAGGGAGGGGAGTGGGGGAGAGAGAGGAGGGACGGGGGGGGGGAGTGAGAGTGGGGAGTGGGGGAGAAGGGGAAAGGGAGGGAAGAGGGGAGAGGGGGGGTGATGGTGAGAGGACAGAGGGGGGAGGGGTCAGGGGGGGAGAGAGAGGAAGGGGGGAGAGAGAGAGGAAGGGGGGAGAGAGAGAGGAAGGGGGGAGAGAGAGAGAAGGGGGGAGAGAGAGAGGAAGGGGGGAGAGAGAGAGAGAGGAAGGGGGAGAGAGAGAGAGAGGAAGGGGGGAG